>JANTCA010080704.1:0-35960 GCA_024741275.1 Chironex yamaguchii
ATGATGAGAAGAATGATTTTGTTTTAAACTTTCTAATTGATTATTTTCTATTATCTCAAATGCAAATGAATCCTCTTAAAATGGCTTTTAAGAGTATTCAATTGATCCAGGTCTTTGGTATATACATGCCCATTCACCATTGACTGTTTGTTTTGAAAGTTATTACTATTGAGGTAAAGCAAGCTATCCATTTTTTGTATGGTAGTGTCTTGACACCTACGTTTTGTATAAAAATGGACGAGAGACGTCACAAATTACTTTGGGCCTACATATCAATTAGAATGCTACATGTTCTTCTGGGATAAAAGCAAGTACTTTACACTTTTGTCCCCATATATAAGTCTAAGTTAACATTAACTGGTTACTCTTTTCAATGCAGATGAAAGTTTTGATAAAATGTTTTCTTATCATTTGCCAATGCTCAATTCGTGTAGTAATTTATTGCTCATAGGCTACTTTGGTGGTTCCTACTAAGCAACAATATCCAGCCATTTATGCTTCCTGGCAGACTCTTCTGATCTAGATGCTCATTTTAACCTTGTGTTATGTTGTTAGATATTGAACAACGGTAAGAAGAGTAATGTCTTATTCATGAGGCATTTTTTCATAACTTTTTGTACATACCTCATAAAACGTACCATAGTAGTAAAAATATAATTATATTTATGATCCATTTACACATTTTGTTTTCCCAAAAGCTTTTTCAGCCTGCAAAGGTAGAAAAAAAAATCCCAATGTGTTTTAGGATAGTTTATTACAGTACTAATTACTCTTGAATGAGCAATGCAACAGCATAGCTTGTAGTGATTGATTACTTGGGTAAGGAAATATAAGTTTATAAGGCAGTTTGGAATTTCTACTTTCCATAGAAAATGAATATCTTAAAATCGCATGCTATTTTTGTTAAGGTCTAGCCTACAATGCATTTGATTGCAGTATCTCTAGCAATATTGCTGCATATTAAAGTGTTCTACCCTAATCAAGTTCATAAATCTCAAATAACGGATCCTTATGCTAGAATGAAATTAACAATACCCTCTGAGCTGAAACGTAACAGTGCTTATGAGAAATTTTGCATTTTATCATGTAACATAAGATGTTTGATTATATTTCGACCATAGTCGTTGTCGATACAACCACATGATATTCTTTTTGTTATTGCTTTAATTTTCCGTTCACAGAGTACATAGCATTTTTCCATTTTAAGCATAATGCTATATATGCATAATAGGTATTATTCTACGTAATTTAAGATACAAATATTGACCTGGAACCATTTAGCTGAGTAGTAAATCTACTAATGATGATAGATAATTGCGATAAATAGTAATACATAATGTTACATAAATTTAAATGCAGTCCAAAAACCTATTGATGGATTACATTTTTTCCATGCTATAGCAATTGTCCTTCAGCCTGAATGCTTGACTTTAAATCCAAGTATCGCAGTTTAAATCTACTTCCAAACTTCTCATAGGAAGTATGATAAGAGTTGCCAGCTTATTGTAATTCCAAGTGTGAGGGATGATAATGTATGGTCATATCAAGGGAATAGACTTGGCCCGCACCACCTAGATATAAACTACTCAATAGGCCACCTATACAAAATGCAAAACCTCAAACCCTAAAGAGATGGCTATCTATTAATGTAAACAAACAAACAACCAAAGAAACTAAACAATCATTTAGTCATTGTCTATAAAACAGCCGGAATTACAGTCCCGTAATTCAAAAATTTCCTGAGCTCACTGATAGAGTGTCTTAATTGTCCTTCTTGAACTTTGTTTCTCTCACGTCTTGTTGCCTTTTCGATAATCGTAAATAATTACAGTGATAAAGGTCATCTACGGAAACAGGTGCGAGTCCTGTATTTTGGGTCTGAGTCGGTGGCAGTACACCGCTGCTTTGTGTGTACAGAGGTGGTAATCCTGGTGGCAGAGATGTAGGAGATACATGGATTAATCTTGGTTTGCTTGTCCTTGTTTCTTTGAATGTTTTCTTATCCCTTTTTTGATTGACTGTTTCTCCCATTACTTTGCTTTTACTTTCGTTGTATGAGTAATCAGGCTTTGATGTCCTTTTCAATCTCGGAAATTTGGAAAGCAAATTGCCACGGCTATGCTGCCAAGTTTTCTTGCCTGTAGTTTTGTCCATTTTATAATACATAAAAACAAAATTCCTTTACCCTTCCAACTCTCGGAGTACTTGTTCAATGTTTTATTGGTTGAAACTAGTTCATACTTTGTTGAAAATGCTGTCACATGTAGTTGCCATGTACGATTTGTGTTTGTCTAACGATGAAATATATATTCTGGAATGTGCTCTAAACCATTTCGGCAATAACAGATGGTTATGTCGAGTACTAAATCAACAATCTCGAGTTGTTTGTCTCTTACTTGTTATTCAACAGTTGCTGTAGTTTCCATATCCTTTTGGAGTATTTTACCTCAATATTCTTATTGGCATAACAAAAATATCATTTTCTCTACAAAATAATAAACATATTGTAAGGAATATAAAACAAAACACAAGTTGTCATTTATCCTGCTGTTAAATAAGTAAGACAAAATTCTTGCTCTTACAGAATAAACATAACTTCGTATCTGAGCGAGTAAAGGTTTAGCAAAGTCCTGTTGAAAACATTTTGTCTTACTTCGTGATTATTCAATAAATCTGCTGCAGACTAAACTTTCAACAGCGTTCTCTTTCGATACGCAGAACCATCTGCTCCAAGCTCCACAAGCCCTTACATGCATTATCCTGTGTTATTCAGCGACCGCGTTTATCTGCTTTTTAGGAATTGATGATAAACGCGTCGCAAAAAACCCATTTTGGCAAAAACCTTGTTTTTTCTCGACAAGAAAAGTTCTTTTCAAGGTTTGCTGTTTTCAAACAACGAAAGATGGACATTTTGATGCAAATAGAACTTACATTATTCCATCGTACATCATTTCCGTAAAAACACAACGATTTTTCGCATGTGGTGTCAGCGAAGACTATTTAAAGTACTATTAAAAATTCAGGGATTTTGAAGGTTTTTTTCGTAAACGCGCATTAATATGAAATTGTATTCGAAATAATCTTCCTAAGCGATGTTTATCTTCTCACTGTATTGCTACGAATCTCTTTAAAAAGCTTTTTTTTTCATTTTAAGGATGCGAACAAAGAACAAAAAGCAATGACGTAGACGGCATTTACTAATATGTCAGTTGAAATATTATCAAGTTGAAATGTTATCAACAGAAAACAGACTTAGTCATTGGTAGCGGCTTAGAGAATCAACTGTCGTATTTTCGGAAACAATTATTTCTCCCTCTGCTGATTTAATATTTTGCTTTAAAAACTTATGAATTCCTCTTCTGTGTTAAAACCAATTTTTTAATAAGGGGTTGAGGACATTTTTTCACGTATCATTCCTTTCGATCTGTCTGTTATTCCTGTCAATAATGTCATTGTGCCACACGTCAAATGGGTAACGGGACCACCTCTGTTTCGTCACCTTCTACATCAATTACTATACACCATCCATGTTAATGTCTTCATCCGTTAGAGATTCATGCATAACAAACAGAATTTGTAATTGGGCCCATTGCCAATAGAGCAAAAAAAACTTGATAAAGCTATTCCAAAATTGTTGTATCTTCAAAGACGGTACATACTCGTCTGGAAGCTACTTAATTGGTACAGTGCGAACACCAGTTTTAACACCGTTAGAAACCCTCAAAAGTGCCGTCATTGAGTTTTAAAACTGTATTTTGTGTACAAAAGTAGGATTAACTAGCATGGAGCAGGAAGGATTGCCATCTCAACTGTTATTATTCAATTAGAATGCCTGTGACAAATCCAAACTAGCAGAGAGCTTTATGCCGAAGACATTTGGTTGAATTACTATAAATCCATGACTTAAAATAGCTCAGTGCGAACCCCAGATTTATCTAATTTGTATGAGGTTGTCCAGTGTGACAAAGTTTGTCATGTTTCTAGTGTGAACAAGTCCAATAACTATCTTTTAACAATGGTTGATATAACAGTCAATGAGTGTCACTTACACGATGTGTTCCATGTGCACACTATTTGCCACTTTCAAGTCCTATGTTCCTTAGGTGATCCAAAGGTCATATTCTTACATTGAGAAGTGTGTATTCTCTTAATTGATCTATTGTTTAATTTTGAGATGGCTCTTGGTGTTAAAGGGCCGGTGTATATTGGGTTAGTGCAAAACGGAATCAAAAGAAATGTTTTCATTCTTAAAATGGTACAATTGCTCTTTGCTGGAGCAGTCCTACTCTATTGATCATCCTTCCTAACATGATTATATTGCCATTGTATACTACCTTACGTAATCTAAGAACTCCGATGCAACATAGTAACGTGTTAATGCGGCCATTTTGTATTTCTTGTATTTGTATCTTTATTTCCCTAAATATTGCAAAGATGGACGTAAAAATTATAATCTTTATTAACTGTGGAAATATATTATGTCTCTCATCTTGGGACACTGGCTCATGTAGTTAAGGCGTCGGTACCTAACAAGACAATTCTGGTCATATTTATAAAAGCAAGAGAAATTCAAAGTGAGTCTATACAGCGTACTTAGTTTAGCCTAAAAATGCCATTTTTATGCCGTTAGTGGTGCAAAATTGTTCCTTTGTTGTCAAAGTGACCTCATTAGATTTACTTGCATTTGTGCATGAAAGTCATAATCATGTTGTAAATATTTTTATTTAATTTGTTAAGCAGCCCAATATTCAAAAAATAACTGCTTACATGAGATGCTACATGTAATTCCATAAGCAATTCTCTAAACGACTGACAGACGAAAGAATAGGTATCCATGCAGTAGGGATAAGTATTCTTTTCATGCATTGCATTATGAACAACTTGTGATCTGATACAAAAAGCAAGTCCTGTGTCACTGTACTTCACAGCTGTGCGTTAAAAGTAAAAATAACCCCCTTATTGCCTGCAATGTGCCTAATTATCCCCCAAAGCCAATTTGTGTTCTGTAATATTCAACTATAACTTCAGCTGTACAAATACGGTTGCTAATCCATATACTGACCTATCCCCTGGCAAAAGCAAGCCCTGTAAAAGGTGTTATTTTCCTTTCTTGGTATTTAGCCTTAAAGTTTATAACGCTGCTCGTTATATGTTGAACGCTTATCCATACCATTTTCTATTGTTGCCGTAACATACTTCAGTAGGTTGACTCCTACCTCAAATAAGACCCAGCTGAAGGTCTAGATATTCAATCTGTTGTAGTGAAATGGCGATTCAAGTCCTTGCTATCACAAATTCCTGATTTTCTCTTGTCTATAGTCAAGACAATTGATGACCATGAGATTCTTATTAGTAGAAATATTTTTCCGTGTGGTTGTTTTCTTCTTCTTCTATCAATAATACTTTGATCATAGAGCAACCGTAACTTGCTTATCCTTTATATTCTTTCTTACACTGTTGTCAAACAGAATGTTTACAATCACATCCATCCACTCACAAGGAAAACATGTATTCAACTCTGGGATCCTTTACTGTCATGGATTTAACTTAGGACATAGATATTCGTATTTTGTTTTTTGGTCTTTTAAAGTATTTTGTTTTTAGGCCCTTTGAAGTATTTTGTTTTATGCCCCTTTAAATTCCGCGTTGTTGTTGCTAGTGCATCAGTTGGTGTGAAGTGGTCAAAAATTTTCTTGCACACTTTTCACATGATCAAATAAAGGCTGGAATTGTCGTTAACACCTCACCACGTAAAAAAACAAAGGCCAGTTTGAGCTGAGGGATTTTCATTTGCCAATTTTATTTGGTATTATACTATTTATTTTATTGGTATCTTATTTTATTCCATTGATTGGATGGAAGGATCGGATTGGATGATTGAACAGCATTGATCGGATACCATGTTGTGCTTTGTAGTGTAGGCAGATCACAGAAAAAAAATTCATGGCTCAAGTTCCACACTGGGCAATTAACAAACAGTGCAATTGTTAGGTAAAGAAATATGCTCTTCAGTATTACCCTTTTGGGTGAGATCGCCTTCCCTATTAGTGCAAAAATACAACAACACTATGAGAGAAACGATCGGTTTTTTCACGTTTTAAGAATTTGAGCTGTATGAATAAGGGAAATTTCAGAAATTGAATTCAAAATATTGGTTGATGTCACTTTTTGGCGATGAGTTGGGCGCTTAGTTCAAACTGTTGCTAGTTTTTAGTTTATTCTCCCCTCTATGTTGTTCTTTCTTCCACTTTACTCTGTCACGCCTTTTCTCATACTGTAGCTTCTGTGTTATAGACTATTCTATTATTTTCATTGTTTTATTGCTTGCAATTGATTTATTGCTTCTTCGCTTGTTTTGACGTAAACTCTCTATGCGCATAACTGGGTTCTGGTCCCATCGCCTATTCTATTCCCAGGAGATCCTGTAGTTTGAAACTTCCCACATTATATTTTTTCCTCTGCAAAATGGGGTATTGTTGCAACTGTAGGAGCTTGCAAAAAAAATTTTAACCTCATTTTTCAAATACTGTCAGTGACCACCACCTCAAGGAAATTGAGGAACACCGACTTTATTTTTCTTACCTGCTGACAACTCCTATAAATTGAGACTCAGACCGAGCATCAAATGAACTCCGAAGCATGGTTGCAAAGCTACGTAAAGACTAATTTCCCTTCCTGTTTCTGTGACCTTTATTGAGTGGAATCCAACACATAAAGCGTCATTTTGTGTTTTACAGTCTGCTTAGCTAGGGATGAGAATGATACATTTCCAAGTATCATGTCGTCATTATCATAAACGTAGTTATCGTCAATTGGCCCCAATTCCCTTATCTACATGCCGGAAATACCACATTTGGGTGTCATGTCCACTATTAATCATTGCAGTGATTCATTCTCTCTATTTGATTTAATGTTTTGCTGGCCTGGGCATTTCATAAAGTGTTCTGCTGTGTAGTACAAAAATACAGGTGTTTCGTCCATTGACAATTTTGCAACCTTTCCTTTTTCAAATGCCAGTTAAGGTATGTAAGCAGTCGTCCCATTAAACATGCTTATACAACTCCAGTATTCTTTTCAGCAGTTCAAGCTCAGTGACAAAGCCTTTCGTGCCATCTTCAGCATCTTGGTAGTAAGCCTACTCACTCCCCTAGCTTTGGCTTTGTTTAGATCGTTGATCACTCTTTTCACCTCTTCCAGTGTTTCTTTCACTGTCAGTCTAACCTAATAAGCAGTTGATGCTAACCTATGATGTACCCTTAAACAAGTTGTCACAATACTCTTTATCTCAGTTACTTCCTGCCCGTGAGACCCATTGGTCCAGAGGCAGCAAAGAAGATCCTTCACTGGCCCTTATTGTTGGCAAGCCCCTGGATAGTCGCTGACGAGTGGCCACAGTCTTTGATTTCGTCCCCCACCATCCTCCTCCAAGTCTTTAGTGGTCTACCGCGCCTTGCCTACCCTTCCGTCGTCCAGTGGACAGCACCTCTTGGGACAGAGTCTGGCTCCATCTGCAGGATGGGTCCAATCCTTCTCCAACTCGTTCTAGCAATTAGGATTTCCATCCCCTGAATTCGGCATTGTTGAAGGAGGTTGTAGTTACAGAGTATGTTGGGCCTAAAGACGCGTAGCATTTTTCCCAGGAAGGTTGGGTGATATGCTGACAGCTTGTCATTATCCGCGCTTTTGTCATCGGCTTTTGTCAACACTCTGATCCGTACATCAAGGCTGCCAGTATGCAGCTTTTGTAGATGTTTAATTTGGTTTGATTTAAATACTCTGTGGATCTCCATGTGCTGTTCATTGCTCTCGTCACATTTCTGATCTCGTTTAGTCTGATCCTGATATCCTCACCTGCTGCTCCATCTTTTCTTACAATACTGCAAAATATGTATATTGTTCAGTAACAGACAACTCAGCACCATAGGTTTTCACTGGTTTGGGATGTACTACATTCAGCATAATAGTTTCAATTTCAAATTTGTTCTCCAAATGTAACACAAACGATCAGTTTTCTCCTGTATGTGACTGTGTGCGAATGTTCTTTATGCAACTTGCTAATTTCTTCTTCTTTTTCACCATTCTCCATGTTAATGTTATCACAAACTTTGACTTTGGCATATATGACATCTACTTGCTATTACCATCATCAAAGGCATTGTTGTCCATTCTCTCACGCGTCTCTACCACATCAGCATAAAGTGCCTCGGCTTCTTTCTTGACACATGTAATCTGCCTTGTTGACTCATTTGTTGCCGTTTTCCATCTCAAGCGTATTCAGCAACTCTCCATTCTCCGGCATCTCCTGACTACAATTTGCGAAAAGATTCAGATAAATCTTATATATTAACCGGATGTAAATGGGCACCAAAATTCAATTCTAAAAGATGGCTGCTTTAAATATCAACTTTTGCAGCTCCTTTGGCAGTACATGAGGAGAAAACAGTATAGTTTTTCAAATTTCAAGGCAACTTTCGATGATGAAGGTCTTTTATTAAAAGAAAAAGGAGAGTTTACTTGCTCTTAAAGGTTTGAAAACAAGCACCACGTTATCGAATGAAGTAAATATCAATTGCATAGCTTGGCTTGTACAGCAATCTCTACTGCTCAGGACCGTTGTCGGTCCTTGAAAATTGGCGCCAAAATCTAGGTTCATCGGTTACCTCTTCATTTAGTAACACTATAACCAAAAGCACTGTTGTAAGGTAGAAGTTGAAAACCAGCTAACCCGCAGCAAACGTTGTCATCTGGTAAGTAGTTAATTCCAGGATGCAAAGTTCCGTATTTATAGCGTACAATCGTTAACATAGAGTTTTCTAAAATGTTCACTGTCCAGAAAAGTAGGGGCAATTGACCCTCCTTCCCCCGGCGACTACAACCCTGCTGCTATCAATATCAGACATTTATCTTCCACGTTCATCCTCTCTTCTTCAAATTTATGTACTATCCGTAAACAAGACTTTTAAAATCATCTGTTCCTCATATTCTCTGGATTTCCACACATTCAAACGATGAGTTTGTCTGTTGAAATTTTCTAACGGTACTGTATGACATCTATAACCTTCCAATGACATCTGTTTACCACAGATTTTGTGTTTTATTTCTTGTATGTAACAAGATCATTTGTGAAGGAATAAGGTTTCATTATCTCGAATCGCTTTTATTTTGCAAAATCAGTAACATTAGTTCCACCAATGCCTATTTCTGCTCAAAATAAAGTAAAATAAAACAATTCTACACGAGCAATAAGGCCTCAAGCTATGAAAACATCATCTGAATCAAATCTTATCGTTGTGTTAGCTCTAATTCTCTATTACCAATTTTAAGTTTCGTGGGTTAGAAAAGACATCTTAAAAAGCATTTGTTCCCAAGTTTCAGAACAATAGCTTTGGTATCCTCTTCTCTAACGACACAGACTTCATAATGTTCAGTACAAAAACTGAAACTGTTTACCGTAAAGCCTTGAATGACGTTCTTGGCTGATGTGTCGGTAAAATTGACGGTGGAAGAGGGTAGGTAAGGCTGGCTGAAGGTGGATAAGGGTGACTAAGTGTGAATGGCATTTCCTTAGAATCTAGTGAAGGGTAAACATATTGGCCAGAACACTTATCACTAACTAGCACTACAACTAACAGCAAGCTTAATGTCACTTATTTGAAACAACACACGATCAGTAATGTCAGGTATTAAAAAGAGAAGAATATCGATGCGCAAGACAGATAGAGATAGTGTGGGCACACCAGAACCAGCTGATAATGATGCAGGTATTAATACCAGCTGTCAAGGAAGTATTGGCCAAATTTAAAACAAGGAAGATCATTATGATGGTGGAAGACATTTGCAAATCCATTCTGAAGTCATTGGAAAACTGGTTAATTTATAACCTTGCCGTCTGTGATGGCACGCTGCTCAAAATTATCTAATATTCGGGACATTTTTTTCCGCTCTTGCAAACATAGTTACTTTTCGGACGCATGTACAGAGCGACATTGAATAATACGTAGTGATGTAAGTTTGTCCTTGGTTATAAACTATTAAAAGATAAACGTGTCAATAATTTTTCCCATACTCCATTAAAAGGTCTTTACTTAAACAAGCGTTTGAACAAGCGTATTCACCAATAGACAAACATTCAATTACACAAGACCATGTTCAAGGCAGACTGAGAAAGAAATGTTGTGACTGTTTCTATTGATATGGTAAGTTCAGTTAGATAAGGAACATGTGTCCAGTCCAGAGATCCAGGTTCAAATCTCTGGTACAGTCTGCTATTGCGCACGCTTCCTCGTGTTACGTGAGTTGTTTCTATTACTTTGCAAGTACCATACGTATGCATTGAAAGCTGATATATATTCATAAAGTATGTAATTGATACAAAATCAATTTTGTTAAATGTTTTGAAGGACATCCAAACGTAACATTTTTGAATTTTGGCTTAACCCTGACGTCTTCACGCACTGTTTTTATGGACATTTTAGGCATTTTTGAAACGAGCATCTGAGTTTTAGAAAGTATGCAAGTTCCTTTCCATCAATAGTTTTGCACGCCCTCCTTAATTTGCAATGATTTATAGTGAGTTCCAGTAAAACTGCACGAGAATTTGTTAGAATACACTTCAAGGAATTTGAAATGAATCATTCAGATGGATACAGGAAGCTCCAATAAACCTCCGTGTCAAGTGCATAGACAGCGAAGACGACCATGTAGTGTGACCTTATCGAAATCAGTAGGGCATAAAAAGATACTGTAAAACAAACATCTTCGATTAGGGAGGACCCACATGTTTACAGTAACCAGTGATAAATTTCGCAGTCTAAAAGCTCGAAGCATGAAAGCATGGTAACCAGTTCACTCGTTAAGTTGTCATTGTTGCTATGAGCATTACTTATGCCATATGGTAAAAGAGTATTGCAACAATCCTTAGCTGTAGAAATTTCATTAATCTATTCATTGAGATTCTAAGAAAATTATGGCGGCCAAAATGTCAGAAATCCAATTAAATTCAGTTCAAAATCAACAGCATTGAATTAATAGATTGGTTAATAAGGTCAGGTCTAGAAGTTATGCAGAGCTAAATACGGATATAAACTCTGTTTCATGCTAGTTACTATTACTTTGAATTAGTTTTGGTATAGTTAAATCAGTTCATGGAAATAATCCAAGGGTTTTGGCGTTAATCCATGAAGCATCAACAGAAAACAAATGCACTTTGGACGTATCAGTTTGCAGCTATTTTGGGCACTAGCCAGATAAGAACCAATGAAAGAACGGCAGCAGTTTCTACAGTGTGACTAGATTGAATAGAATGGATAACATTCCGAAATTATTCCCACGCTAGGAAAATATGTTCCGAAATCAACAAAGTTTTTCTAAACATGATGCTTGTTTTAGGTACATTATTATCGGACGGAAAAATAAATTGTTACGGAAAGCAGGTTCTCCTTTCTCATCAATAATTAGACAAGCCGAAACTTAAACTGATCTCAGTCAAGCTCATTAATATTTAATTGTACCTAGAAACCCAAGAGTTTTAATTTTAAGGGTATTTGTTGTCCCAGGCTTTGATTTTGTTGACAAAAAACAAGAAAAGAATTTGAAAAGTACTGAATGGTAAGTGTAATGGTTGCAATCGATTTCATATTTTTTGAAATGGGGATTTTGGTCCATGTCGAAAGGCCTTGGTGTATTTGTATTTAACATGTTACGGTTTTAAGTCTGCGCAGATAGGATGCAGTGAGAGCCAGTGACCCATAGGGTTTATCCACAAGCCATTGAACCATTAATTACCAAGCACAAAAACATAAAATCTGTGTTAAAGGTTTATATTGTTTAATTGTATACTTGTTGTCCATTTTATTAACCTGTAAGAACCAGCTTGAACCATCTCTTTTTCAATGGAATCAGTGAAGATCGACAATTAGTGCTCAAAATTGTGGCTTTGTTTATACTAAAATTGATCGATGTAAACAAATTTACCAAAAAGATCTCTTCCTATGTCTTCCTGCAAAATGGAATTTATTCAGCAATTACTGAAGGCAAAGTATAACCTCTCTGTTCTGTCAACTTACTTTTAATAACCAGCAACCTTGGTGTAAAACTTTTCGAACTGCAACAGGGTTGCGATCAGGATTGTGATCAATGAACGCCAACTGACATGCCTGTTGGAGATGGCCAAACAGTTCACGAGTCGAGTCAAGTTTGACCTAACAAGACCTCCTTCACACCAAGGCCCCGAAATTGTAAAGGGCACGCAGGGCAACAACTCACCTAAAACATGAACCAATTGCAATAACAAGTATTTTTTCACTCTAACGTCGCTTATCAGCTGATAGGTTGCCCTCCGCTAATCTAATACCCCAACAGTTGCGTTTCATTACAAGTTAAAGAGTTTAAGAGAATAAAAGTGGAGCCTTTCAAAATAGGCAAAGGAATCAGAACTCGTCCAAGCATTTGAAATTTTGAAGTTTTTTATCAATATCAATGGAAATCACCAGCTTTGTTAAACTTGTTCTGCCCCTATGATCAAGGTAAGGGATCTCCTGTTGCTGCTCATGATTCTGATGAAATTATACTTTGACGTTAGTTGCCATGCAGTGATTTTATTAGTCTTGACTCAACTTGATTGACAGGCAGTCACAGACACTTTTCCATAAGCAATTATCTACTGTTGTTTGCTAGCAGCTCAGGGTTTACTGCACAAAAAGGAAATATGATTAAATTAGCAGGCATAAAAAGTAGAGCTCCATGGAGATGTAACACCTATAGGTTACAAGTTATGTTATGCGTAATTTCTAATCCTTTACTTACGTTATTCCTATATTACATTCTACAACTAAGAGGATGACATTTTATGCAAAATGGAACTAATCAGTTAAGGTATGTTTTGCACATAATTGTAACAAGATCAATATGTCAATGGATTAACTTGGCTTAAAGTAGCTTACTTGTCAATCAGCAAACAAGATGGCTTTTTCAGATACTCGACAAAAGTATATTAATTTAACTACATATTAGAGTAGGTTAAGATAAGCAAATTGGCAGAATGTGTACGAGGTATAGATGGCTTGTAAATACAAATAATGCAAATTCATTTAGCAGTGGCGATTAATAACGCGTTGACATGATAATAAAACATAATTCGTCGTCATTTCTTAACTAACATCTAGATTAAACGTTGGACATCTGTTGTCAAGTTTCGTCAAATTCTTTAAATGGTGAAGTTAAAGCAAATCCCTTTCTTTCTTTTCATTTCTTTTAAGGTAATCACTACTCAGCAACTAAGTTTAAAATTAGTTTATTATTATTCCTCTTTTTGTTATCATTCTTCTTATTATAATTATTATGATTGTTATTATCGTCAAAATTATTATTAGTATCATCATTATTATTAAATATGTACTGCAATAATCAGTATCAATTCAAGCAGGTAACTAGGTATCATCAATCGAGTAATTAATATTTTCATTGCAACTATGAGTGACAATTTTACTTTTAACTTGTTATGTTGTCATCCAGGCACAGCCACAATTGTAATGGAGTTGACGCAGGTAATCAAAAAGACAATACAAAATCAGTGAGGTTAACGTGATAGGAAAAATCCTTAGGTCTTTATCAATAAGAAGCATGATAAATTTATCCGAGCAACCAAATATTATGCAGTGCAGGTTACACACATATATTCTTTTCTCTTTGTTGCTATAAAATTGGTCTTTACTGTATCATTACAGCAGAAAGTGTTTATTAACAAGCTAGTTATTTGGTCTGGTTGATCTCTTTGGTCTGTTTTCTTCTCAACTATTATGAATGGAATTTAATCTTATTGGTCTAGTTGTCTTGACGGTGAACAGCTTTAGTCAAATGGACACAGTGAGTCTTGGGGAATGGTCATTAATCTAAAAAAGTCTTTATTCAATGCAAACAGCATTTAAACTGTAGATTGTACCTTAGTTAGATTCTCATTTCCCTAAAAGCATTACAAATTTTGTATCCCATAATAAAGTTTCTAAAAATGTCAAATTTGAGAGAAAAAATAGCAACAGTATTCATGTCGCGCTTAACGTCTTCTTGTAAGGACAACGTCTGTTGCCATCGTTTCATGTTAGCTTTGAATAGAGACGGAGCGCTAATCTTTTCATGATAAGCTAACGTAGATCGTAGCTTGGCTTGGTTTTCGACTGTTTTGTCTGAGCTCTGCATCCACGATGGGATTTGTTTGACTTATTGTCAAAAACAGAGCCATTTTTTCTTGAGCAGGGTTTTTCTGCAGCTGGCTGCATCTTTTTTAAGCTTTCTCTGGACAGAATCCATGCTATCAACAGGGATGAATGATATTCAAGTTCCACTACCATTTCATACAACTCTTTGCAATATTGCAGAGTTTCCAAAGGAACTTAATGTTACTTCTTTGGCACTTTTTAAAGTTGCAAGGTAACATTTGCAATTCAGGACAACGAAATAAGCTAGAGAATTACAATTTCTTCTTCAACGTCCACTCTATGATACATTTGTGTCCTGTTGATACCGAAATGCAACCGTAAATCCCTTGCAAATGATTTTCATGGCTTTCCTATTATTGAGTGATGGAGATACAACGTTTAGGTGACCTTAGATGTTAGATATTATACTTTCCTGAAGCAGTGCTCACTACTGGGAAGAGAAGTGGTTATAACATGACGAATCTGTCAACTACTCTAAGTGCAATACAAACATAGTTTCTAACCAATCACCACACAAAATAGAACTTTATTAAGATAAGGATACGAAAATCGACGACCGACCCAAAATACAAAACCTAAGTGCAAAACTAAACCGAGATTCAAAGTTATAGTAGGAGAAGGGAGTGGAAGTAGATACGTTGAAGAATATGACGTCTGTATTGTGAATCATCAGCTAACAAGAGATCAAGATAAGCGACTTTCTCATCACTTAATGCGTCCTTGTTGACTAAGGTGCTATTAAAATTTTAGAGCTGCCCTGCACCAATCAAAACATTAGCCTTGTTTATTTCAGTTATTTTAAAGACATTTTAGCAATTGTTTCCTCCGTTGAACAGCGCTGCAGAGATAATCTCGTAGAAGTGTCCGAAAAGTCAGAAGAGGCTATTATAGTATTCCAGAAATGTACTTCAACTTTGATACATAGGAAATATTGCAGATAAGTTATGTATAGTAGATTAGTTGCTTAGTATCTATCATCCCTCATTTGGCGATATATTCTTACGGATTGCCACAGCTAATTGCGATGAACTGAAAAAGCTTTATATAGATACTTATGCGTTAATGATAACAATTTCTTGTAAATGAATCTCTTCTGTTGAACAATCTCGTGATCCATTACTACGCTAACATAAAACACTTGACCCAAATTCGCACGCTATTGTAGAAACGAGAGAATCTTACTCTTGAAGCTGTTCAAGGAAAAGGTAAAGGTGAAAGTTTTTATGGTCGGTTTTTGTGTATCTTAATTCTGAGAAATTGTGAAATATTTTAAACTGAAGCTGTACGGCTCCATCATACTTCCCAACTTCCATGCCTGGATCCTGCCGTTTGTTTACATTTCAATTTATAGAATACTTGATATTTTCTGACTTGTGGTATAGCAGAATATTGCACCTTAGAATTTCTATCTCAAATGAACTGAGTTTTAATTTTAAACGTTGGTTTTGCATGACCTGTCTTTCAGGTGAGTGGGAAATGGCGCAACTTAACAACCGTAGAAATAAATCTACTCTTTGTTAATCTTTCTTTGTAGGTCAAGATGATGACACTTTTGCTTATTTTCTTTTTTCTTAATTATAGAACAGTAGCACGGCAATTAATACGGTGGCACTGTTAATCCACAAAATTTCCACGACGATGATCTGCCTGCATACCTTTGGCATCCTGTATTTATAAATTGGTCAATAACGGCTTTCATTAGCGAAACTTGAAAGACGTCTAGGCTTTGCAAGTAAAGGGTTCACAAGTTAATTTCTTGCAAAACCTACAGAAGTCTCAGGCTAAGATTACGAAGGTAACGAGTTTTGTACTACAATTCTTCTCACTTCAGTGAAAGTTCCCCTGCCAACAATACCGTATTTTGTATACTATAACCATGTATTGAAACTGCTTGAATGCTATGTGATACATCATATGCGTATTAAACAGGTTGCGAGAATAATTTATACTTACGATACAGACGCGAAAAGTACTTAATCATATTTGGCAGCCATGTACAGAAAGCGATATCAAAATCAAATACTTTCTTACACTCCAATTATCGATGCTTTTTTAAACGTTTCTTGTTGTTAATGGTGTTGAAGTATAAGTAAGCAAAAGCCGTCTAATTAC
Source organism: Chironex yamaguchii (assembly GCA_024741275.1). Taxonomy (NCBI): domain Eukaryota; kingdom Metazoa; phylum Cnidaria; class Cubozoa; order Chirodropida; family Chirodropidae; genus Chironex; species Chironex yamaguchii. The sequence goes on from JANTCA010080704.1 coordinate 16,326, forward strand.
ACCAAGCTTAAATATTTAGAAGAGTGATCCTGATAAGTATCCCGTGCAGCATAACCTTCAAACAACACTATAAGATTAACCTCGGCTGTATAACGAGTATTTAGAAATCCGGTTTGACTACGATAATTTTTCAAAACCGAGCAGTGATCTTCAATGTTAATCTAGTGCTGCTGAGCTTAAATTCCTCATGCAGGATAAACATTAAGAAAACTGCGTTTTTAAGGTTGCCTACTGATAAGCTCTTCAGCTTTATCGTCTACAGGCGTTCCTCAGAATTCCGACAATAAAAGGACAGCAGATCAATTAAAAATTTAATCTCAGCTGAACGATCTTTTATCTATCCCTTTAAAACAAATATAATCTCATCATAATCGGCTTTTAGATGATATTCGTATTCCAGGTTTATAACGTTATTTTCGCATGATTGTTATAATACGTTTGACTTTTACTATTTTTAACTGGCTCTGCAGATGCACAATCAAGATTTATATCAGCAATCAGTGGAACATCCTACTGTCATTTTGATCTTACTTTATAATTTCCATTTTGTTATCATAGGCTCGACCATTGAACAAGTAACAACACCTCAGTCGTTGGAGCAGACCAATAAAGCTAATCCTTTACACACAAAATTAATAATGAACAATTGAGCTCCTTAGTACAGTTAGAATGACCTCAAAAGTTTGCTAAAAAGGTCATACAGCTAGAAATTTTGTTATGCTTAGAAGGAAATCATTGAGACAAAATTTTCATAGAAATATACAACGATATTTTCAACCAGAAAAGCAATTGAATTGAAGAGTTTCCATGACAAATTCATACAATGATGTCATCAAAACGCTTTGGAGTTAAATGGCGAAGATAGCTGACACTTTATTCGTATGACCTGAGGGCTAGTTTAACACTTGTCTAGGGATCATTTGGTAATGGTGCTATTTTTCACAGTGTAAGACAGTGCCTATGATAATTAGAACAAGCATGATATACAATGATTGTTTTTTCGTTTTCAAGATTCTGATTCCAAAATATTAGGCATAGACGAACGGTCACGCTAGTAAAGCAATCGGGCCAGGAGAATAGTTTTGCACATTATATTCATTGCTTCAATCTTATAATCCACTTCTGTTTGTTCTCTCATCTTATTCGTGGTCATCTGTCTTTCATGCATCTTCTGCTTGTCACCTATCGAAGCACATCGCTGTAACTTGTTTATGTACCTTATATAAAATAAAGAGATTAGTTACTTAAGTCTGACTTAATCTTTCTCCCTTTGTGAATTACAGCGAGGCTACTTGTATTAATCTTACCAACATCACCTCTTTTATTTTAGATTCCTGACATGCGTCTTCTTACTTCAGTAGTTCAGCCCTAGTGCTTAAAAACCAGGTACTCTATCATGAAAGAGTCCACCAATTAAGCAATACATCTATGCAGGAGTGCCATTCATTACTGTCAACTAACATCAAGGTCCAATCACTCTTCGTCGCCATTATTATGTTGTTCTGGATTTTCAATCATTTGGCTTCCCATCTATTTCTCAACAAATATCACACTCCTTTTGGGGGCAAGTGTGAATCGCTGTCCAACGAAGTATGTTACCAACTTAAACTACCTGGGTCTGTTACATCAATATTTCCATCTTTTTCCAGTTTCTTTTTCTATTTACTCAAATCAGCAAATGTGTAAGAAACAAGGTAATTTATCGGAAAGCATAGGTATTATGATATCACTTTTGATAGAATGACAAACTCCTTTCTTCTAAGAGGAGAAAATTTTTCAGTAAGAACGAAATTAGGACAAATTCAGTATAAAACAGAGTAAATACAAGATCGCATTCAAAGTGATATACTTGTTCTAAAATAGCTAAACTTATTCCAAACTAAAGATCATAAACTGATTTCAGTTGCTGACCAACCTTTACTGAAAAATATTATGCGATACATCAGACAATCAAAATTATAGAATTGTGATCTTGAAACTTGTGGTGGAAAACTATAAATGAGATTGGAAATCGAAATCCTTCATTTGCTTTGCTGGATATTCTATAATAACGAAAAACAAACTTCTTCCCAACTAAAAGTTATCCCAGCTAATCACTCCAAAATATAGACCTCTTGGGAATACAACCTATCAGAATTTGTTCAAAAGTAGTCATGACAACTGACTGCCTCACCTTGATTACGATACTTAGTTCCATTGGTTATGCAAAAGTTGTGACACTTGTCAAAATGTTATTGAGACAAAACCATAATTTAATTCATAAGATCTAGCCCAGGCATTTACTTTGAATTATATTAACGGAGCGGAAATGAGTCAAAGAAGTCTTCAATATATCGTCTGTAAAAGTAGATTAAAACTCCAAACGACGTTCATCAAGCCACTCATTTCTTTGGCACAGAGAAAAACAGTAGCTGTAAAAATTACCTGTGGATGAACGTGTCCTTATTGCATTATCGAAAAGTTTTTCAAATTGCCATAGAGTTAATGGTTTAAGCATTCAACAGTTTGCTGAGCTGCTATCTTTTACTGTAAAAGGGTCACTTTTTCTTTATAATGGTAATACGTATAACCATTTGGATGATATCGCAATTCGGCTCACCCCTTAGTCCTAATGTTATTTCTTCCAAAGAAACTTGAGTGTCTTGATGAATGTTCTTTAGAGTTTAACCCTTTCGAGTTACTTTGAATGCTAATCCATTGATCTCAACATTCATCAATCACGAACACCCTTAGGCATATAAAAATACGTTGTACGTACTTTATAGGAGCATTGTATTGCCTATTTATGCAAACGTGTAATTCTTTTCCACACTACAGATTTTGTGATGTTAGTCATGCACATGAGTAGCAATGGATAGTAGTGATCTCCACATCTTTAACCTAGTATTTCATAACACGGTAAAAATACTTTGCAGTTGAATTAAGTTATAGGATTACCATTCATCTTCAAAGTTTATCTTCCACTCAAATCTTCTCTCCACTTTAAGCATATAAAATTGATGCTCTTTGCCATATTTCTTTAAATTTCTCTTCAGATGAAAGCTCAAGCATTTTTCTTGCTATGTTTGATTTCTCAACTGGTGTTGACAAATGGCCTCAATAAAAGTGGAAAAAGGAAATCCCATATCTTAAAGAGAGCTGCGAATAAACATTTCAAGGAAAATGGTCACAAACCTGATAAAGAGTTCCAAAAACTAACACCTAATAAAGACGATGGTACAAAAACAAAACGCCACGACACGAAGAAAGAGACAATCGTCTCTAAAACTGTATCTGAAAAGCATGGACATATTGATAAACATATAAATACTCCATTAACAAAAGCTAAGCGTCACACTCAAGGTAAGGCACAAAATTACCAAGGCTTCAGAGAGCCCCACATTACTGTGGATATGGTAAGTTTTCATAAATATGATGTACTCTCTCCAGTTCAGGAGAGGGAGAGAAAGAAAAGATCTAGTCTAATCAGTTCAAATGGAGGGAGCCATTCAAAAAAGTCCGATATTTTTTCACTTATGGAACCGATGTCGGAAAATGAATTTCGTGGTCATCCGGAAGAGCAAGCAAGAAAAGGGGGAAATATTAAAGACCACAGAATTGAAGATTTGGATGAAGACGAGAGCAACGGAGAAAGTGGCAGTGGTGGAGACAACGATGAAGACTACGACAGCGGTGATGAAAATGGATCCGGATCTGGTACAACCGAGGTAAAGGAAGAAAAATCTAAACAAGTTGATAAAGAAAGAGATGAGGATAATGATGAAGATGAGGTTACTCAAATTGTGAAAAACAACGTACAAGGTAAAGGCTCCAAGAGGCAGCCAAAGGGGGAATGGGTTTGTACCAAGAAGTGTAGTTCACCAATGTCATATGAAGAGTGCGCAATTCCTCGTTGTTCTTTCAAAATCGGGACAATTAAAGATCTTTGTTTCTTCCTGTGCAAACATCAGCAACCATCGTGTAAAGAAGTTTGTGAATACGAATGATACGCTACGATGGCTGATTTCGCATATATAGAGATGCACCATTCTTTTCAACAATGTCAAACATACCTTAGATATGATCTAACTTGATCAAACTTTAGTCTATTTGCTTCCTAACCTTTGAGGTGCTAGCAAGCATGATCGAAGGAAACTCACAAACTACGGTAGCGCATCGTACCATAACTGAATGGTTATTTGTACGACACATTTGTATTTTCTTGGGTATAACCTCTTCAGTTAAGCTAAAAGGGAACGAAAATTAGTCATCGATGACGCCTTAGATAAAGTCCTGCTAACTAAAGCAGTATGTTGTTTTCCTTCTATATTTTAAGTAGGCAGAGATAACAGACGCTTTATAGTTGTGCCTTACACTTAAATTTGCCTGACAGAATCCCGGTAGTAATACTTATTCAAGTCTAGGCAGCTAAATAAAGAAAACCCCCCTTCACTATCAAAACACTGAGAACAGTATATGAAGTATGCACGAGACAAAGTAGCTGTGCACAAAGTAAACATTTGCATCTAAGAATTTCTTAGTGTCTCAACTTGTAACTTCTAGTCGTTTGTTATGTGTTAGATCTCATCTTTTAGTCTCATTGAAGGTCTGTTTGTCACATTAGTCCAAATCATCTCCAAGAAATGTTTGTGTTGCAATTGTTATTCTCAACTAGAATATATTGTGTAGAAATAAGCAGTTGCTGTGAAATGTTCGAGTGTCTGAATTGTATTGGACAACACTTGATATTATCGACTTTCATGCTACAGGCAATACCCTAAAATTTGGAATAACATGTATTAAGACCGTCTTCATCTTCATTTGAGGGCTGGTTTCATTAGGTCACTAAATAAATCATTGAACATGCATAAACGCACAGTGCTACCAGTGGGCCAGTCCCCTACTGTAGCATTCACTTTTGTTTGCACAGCTGTGTGGCTCAAAGGCTAAGGAAACGATTGTGTTCCGCCCTATTTTTCAATATGATGTGGAAATAAACATTACACGTAGAAAGTTTTATTCTCCAACGTACTTAAGGGTAAATTTTTATTGATTGCAGTTTATAAACTTTCCAATTTAGCATTTAAGTTTCCCGTGAAATTAAATTTTAAAATGTTTCCATAAGACCTTTTTCGTTTCTTCGATTCTGAAATATTTTGTTAAGGTGAAAGAATAGATGTGCGCAAAATTTTAGCTTATGTCATTCATACATATTACAAACACTTATAGCTCAGTCTTTCCCTTATAGCTCTAATTGAAGTTATTAAACGAGCAGTTTCATCAATAGTTTTGCCGTAAAAGCCCAAGTTAGATATAATTGATGGTGTTTAATAAAACCCCACCAAGGATTTGAATTATCAGTATTATTGTCAGAGAAAACCAGAGCAGATTTTAATAGTATTTAACGTGTTTCCATAAATACGAGCAAAATATACTTTACATTAACTTTAGTGGTTCTTAAATTCATGTTATGCTGTACCAAAGTAGGAATTTTACTACTCCTTATCATAATATCTTTAGCAAGATGTCATTAGTTTTAATTGAACTAAGAAATAGGAAGTTAGTATCTTTAGTCACTAACCAAGGGAGTAAAGTATTTCTATAGGCGTTTCCAGGACATCACGTTATCCACTAACACCCTCATGGTGAAATAGTAATGATGTTAGTCATACACGAATTAAAGGTCATGGTAAAATTCTTAATGACAAGAAACTTCAAGTATTTAATAAGAAGAATTGTGATCGAGCTTTTTGTCACATGATGTGTTTTATAATAAAAATTGTACATTGGAATGAATGGGTATGAAAACGTTTTGGATAGCGATGTCTGTTGTTTGATAAGTACACACGTCTTATTTGTTTCTCTTACAAATCCGGATTGAAATTTGTCTTTGAAGTAGCGAGTTGGTCATCAGGCTAGACTGATTTCACATAAAGTTCTAATACAATAAACAAGGAAGAGAGCTTTTAATGAGATAGGGCCACTGTTATCCCCTCTCACATATAGTCCTCTCTTGAGTGATGGGGATACCAGAACGCTGCCTCTAGCTGAAACGAATTTTTACTTATCAATTTATGCTTCCCGTCTTAAATACAACATAAGATATCAATATGTTGATTGATACTAAACAATTGTCACAAGGTTATTATCATCTTTCCCTCCTTTTTTCACTTCAGTGCAGCTTTTAACTTCTAAACTTTAAATTCATGTGTAAAAATTCGTGTTAGTCGTATTTAATCGTCGTAAAAGTAATGACCTCGAATCTGTTACTTTGCCAAATGGTTCCACAAGTAGAACTAAAAACATTCGTGTAGTCAGAAGTAAGGTCTGGACAAAATGGCGCCTGAGATCTTTATTGTTTTGACTGCACCCTAAGGATTGTCCGAGTGCCATCCCATTTGTGTGTGGTCATATCCAAGGGAAATCACTGTAATTACACCGCGCAGATTGGCAACAGGCTATTCAACGAAGACCCAACATTACATGCAGTAGCTTAACCTCGAGGAGATAGCAGATTAGTGTTCCCGACAATAACTCAATTTGGCTCTGGGCAATCTGTTATGTCCACGATCAATCATGTAGACGCCAGAAGAGGTAGACATCTGACTCCTTTGAGAACAATAGACATCCGTAAAGTCAATTGACCGCCATTTTGAAAAGCTCTCAAATTCAAGTATTTTATCATTCTATGAATCACATGAATCTGTCAGTTAAAGACCATTTAAAACCCATGAACCGCTTTGGTGACGCAGCCAAGACTTCGGAGCTAAGAACCGTTATAAGAGGACGCAGATAAAGGGACAATTTATGAACACTCCCCTAACATCAACTATTAGAACAATAGCTGGACAACATTCACAGCTTCATGCATGTGGGGGTCCGTTAGTTTGGTCTTACTGGAATGTTGGTCTTCAGAGATTGGACTGTGAGAACACTTCTTAATGACAACGAGCCGTGGACTCACCGACTGTCCCGCAGGAAATGAAGAGATGGCTTCTACATGTGCTACCTTCGTTTTGACTCCAGCTGCGCTTTAAAGAAAGAAATAAATCTGAAAGGGATCTGAAAGTCCTTATCGTCAACCGCAGCAATAGGGAAGCGGTTGTGAAAGAGCTCTCCACTTTAGAAGAGTCTTGTAAGGAGCACTCTGGGGCTAGGTGACATATAAGAGAAGTCAACCGTCAAGAAGACTGGCAAGCATCAGAATTAGTCCCAACTTGGTATTCAAGGCATCATCATGCCCTCATTGTTCTATCGAAACAGGAATGACGTATATTCCTGGAGGATTGTTGTGTACTTTTAAGTTTAAGCCCCAATTTTGATGGAGAGTCAATAGATCCTGTCCTGTGAACTAGCGTTTTCATCAAGCTGGCCTTGCTGTGCTAAGTGAATCAACACAATGTATTCTTTCTGTTCCCATTTCACGACCTCTAGATTGAGACGAGGTTAGGCGGGTTGACAATGTAATGACTTACACGCAGATTCTAAATCAAATTGTGAAGGTTGTTATTGAGGCTGGTTTTCAACCGAAGTACGTAAATAACATTCAGTTTTCCAACCAAAACAGATTTTAATCTCCGAAGGCCGCACAACAGGTCATCATAAGAAATATATATGTCAAGTTATCAGTTAAGTGACTTACTCAAATTTGCTAGCAATTAGTGTAAGGGAGAGAGTGTGAATGTGATCAGTGAGTATTGTACAGAAGAATACGTAAAGATTCTTTCTGGGATTGATATTTGAACAAATATATAATAATAAGCATATTAACTCAAAGTAATAGTAAACTCATTTTCAGTCTAAACTTTTCCACTTTTTGATATCTTCTGAAATCCTAAGGTAGTAGATCTAAATGGTCAAAACAAGCATAATATATCGTGTATACGATGATAAGCATTTTTTCAGACACTTAGCAAGATGGCTGCCGGTACTCGAATTTACCTTCGTCCTGTTTTGAATTTGTTAGGCTATTTACTTTCAGCCATCCACAGCAGAATTCGGCGTTAGTTTCTTGATTATCGTGTAATGTCAAACTCCGAACCATTTGTGAAAGTAACTATTCTGACATTATTCATATTGTTCGGCTGGTTAATGCCCGATTCTAGTTTAACAGTGAAGGCTATTGGATTCTGACGTAATTGGAAATGCCGAGAAGCTCCAAACCTCAATCACTCAATTTTACATCTGTTATAAGTCAGCTTGAGACAGAACAATGACCCAGGAAACCGGTCTTACTTTTGAAGCAGGCAGACAAACAAGTGTTCTGTAACTCTTGTTTATGATGTGTTCTGTGGGTATCTAATCCTTACTCGTTGGCAAAATGCGTATTAGGGCTGCAGGAGGAAGACGTCTGTACGTTGACCAAACGGACAGGAGAGGCATCTGACCCTACCATGTATATGATAGCAGATAACAAGAAAAGAATGTTAATTTGGCCTCCAACTTCCTTCGACCATGTTATTCTAGACCTGGTGTATGTTACCTTGAAAGCTGACACTCGTCTAACTCAATTCTTTAAAAATTCAACGATTGATAGCATCAGATATCAGAGGACAAAAAATTCCATCAACTAGCCTACATCTATGTTTTATTCAAAGCAAAGTTAATTTTGGCCAAAACAGAAGTTACGAGAATACCAATGTTGACTAAGACCGTGAATTTTGAGTTACGCATTTTAGCACGTAAACATCTACGTTTTGAAAATTAAAGCGCAGTGTAATCAATATTCATAGTATTTAAATCGGCATCATTTTGACTGCCCTACTTTGCAATAGAAATAGTTATCAATAGATTTATTTTTAGGAAGCGAAATTATATTTAGGCTGTTTTTCCTGAATACTGACTGGCGGTAGGAAATATATTTTCAGATAGCGGTAATGTCTTAGATAAGTTTCCTGATCTGTGCTAGTTCTGAAATAAGCAAGTTGTCTTTTATATAGGAAGAAGGTTAATTACAGTCGCTTTCGAGTTATTCTCGACATGATTAGGCTAAGGGACAATTTACAATCAATTAAGAGAAAAGTGAGTTCCAAATGCAAACAGATCACTTGAGGCCGTTTGAGTGATGGTCAATGGTTTTACTAAATTGATGATACCGCGGTCGAAAATGGTCAGCTTTTAAGAGTTAGCTAAGTTTTCGTGTTATTCGTATTAAAACACAATACTTTTGCTTAATATAATCATATGCTACGTGAAGGGGCGGCTGGGAAGCAAAACAAGTTAATTTTGCCAAAAGTGATCAATGTCCGATTATCTAAGTTTTTATCAGCATTTTCAGTAAAATTTTCAACAACAGCAAAGCTTTCAATTGACAACACATCTTCGTTTGTTTTCTTACGTTCCATTTTCAAATGATAGAGCATGATAGTCACAGTCCTAACTTCCACTAATTAGTAGCACGATGTTATCATTAGCATATTTCACAATACGAATTGCATCGCAAATAATGGCAAATATGCTGCAGCTTTCAATTGTTTCTCTGCTTTTACTTTTAAAACTTCCTGATAAATAGATGGCCGGGAATGGAGAACAGCTAATACATTAATGGGGAAGGAATGCAAGAGGCTCCTTTTACAGGATTAGACGAAAGAAAATAGCATTGAGATGCCAAAGATTTTTATGATTTCAAAGCAAACGAAAATTGAAAAGGTCTCTTCATAGAGAAGAGGAATAAAGACTGATTCAAAATTCCTGAAGCTCTGTTTAGTAATTTGCTTCATTTAATACAGTTACTGTAGGGACAAGACTGATAATAATGTATTAGCATTATGAGTACTGCCTGCTGTCTATGGCTATGTGTGGCATTTATGCGAAAATTTCAGATTGTGGAAAATGAGATCATGCATGAAACACTTCTCAAAACAATTCTTAGCATGAGATGGATGTAATTGTGTAAGAAAGAAGTTGGAAGTATGTATAATAGTCAGGGGCGATACTTCTTGTTATGATTTGGGAGGGTGAAGGGCAAATCTGCCCTGTAAAAATAATTTTTGCCATGTAAGTCACGAAAAAGAAAAACACACTACCTCTTTCAAGTAGGCCGGAATGGACCTTCACCAAATGTTTACAATTAACAAATGAAAAAAAACAACTACAAGCTACTAACAGTACCAAAAGAAACAATATATCTACTTGCTGCGTCAAAATTAGATTTTGTTCACAAGAAACACACAACATCCGTTGCCCTGCAAAAGTTAGATCCTTCTTTTCATAAAGAGGCTTTTTATGTGTTTCGGGTTAAGGCTTTTATCATGCTTGGAAAGCCACCCAAGTTAAAGCCCCCTTCAATTGACGCCCTTGAGAATAGTTTTACAGAATTCGTCTTCTCTGCAACAGGTCGTACTTTCGAAGTATCACCATTACAAGCTTAAGCCGGTAGTGTTTCGTCTTCATTGTTGGTAATTCGTCTTATGCAAAATTCAGGTTAAAATTATTCTTACCCTAATTTTATTTTTAAATGCCGCTGAAGGTGTTTGCCGTTGCAACTTCCTTTGCACATTTTGCAAAGGCTTCCAAGGAAAACAATAAGGCGAAAACTGGAAGTTAAGAAACATTATGCAAGTATGTAAGACGAAAAATTTAGAAAAAATACCGGCTATAGGCCAATGGTATCAATTGAATAGTATTTGAGGGGACAAGAGGCAACTCCCCTCCCCACCCCAACCAATAAGAGAAATGTAAGTATCAACAGCTCAAGAGAAGTACTACTGGCTCAAAAAATCTCTGCAATCCAAGTGAAGGGCACAACAATTCAAACATTTTAAAATTCCCTGTTACTGACTTGAAAAAAGAGCATCCTTCTAAGTAGCCCTCGACTCGACTTCAAATTAATAACAAAGCCTCTAGTCAGAAGAGAAAATAACACGAAAAACTATTTTTCAAAGCGCTGTCCAGGTGCTAAGTCGTGCTAATTGTGCCATTAATGCTTCGATATAAGATGGACTTATATGAATCGATAGCATTCTCACTTACATGCAAATCAGAGTTTATCATGGCGAAAAAATGATATGTTTATTTAAGGCAATATTAAAATAATACAGACCAGTACGTGCTTCTTACCGTCGTTTTGTAAAGTGGGTAATACAAATAGGAAGATCGTCCAGTCTTTCTCCCAATTATCTATCTTTAATTCTCGCAAGTAAGCGACATTTTTTCTTCGAAAGAGACGGATTATTTTTGTGCAGTAAATCTGAAGCCTTCAGTAATATCTGGAATGAGCGAGGCAGATACTTTTATAAAGATTAGATAGTTACAGAAATACAGACCAAGACAACGTTGTATCGCCACATTCACGCTAAATGGTAAATATTTTCGAAGTCTCACTGTTCCATGGCTGCCATGGCATGGCAGTCATCAGTAGTTAGACCAGCACCATTTTGGCCTCCACGCCTCCAAATATAAGAATATTTCTTCCTCTGGGGAGAAAAAGGAAGAAGACTCAAGACAGTGACCGTGACTCCGTAACGAAAAACCATACATTTGTTTGGTATGACGGAAAGTGCCCTCGCTTCATCATTAATTTAGCTCACGTACAAGTATTAGAACAGTGAAGTGTCTTAGCATAAAATGTATGGCATACGAGAAATGCTATCATATTTATATTCTATTGATAACAACTCCTTTGGTTGAAATTTATCTGTATTTGGGACTTGTTTTGGAAAGTATTTTGATTGCTGTCGCTTACTATTCCATTTATTTCATTTCACACACTTTTTGGCAATCACAACACGCGTGGTGTCAAACTTGTCTCCTCTTAGTAATTATGAATTAAAGTTCTTTTGATCGATCACTCTGTCTTGTTAAGATATACAAAAGTCGCTTACAAAAATATGATGTGTGGATAACATTTGTAAGATATGAACAACAGCCTGGAGTTGTGCTTTATGAATAATTTACGTCGTCGCAGTTGGTACTTTTTCGCCAATATTCAACACCACACTCTCATTGTAAAAGGGAATTAATCTTGCGGTTGAGTTAACAAATTAGGCAAAAGATATCTTACTTTTTCATTTCTCTAGGTCTATTTTAAGCTGAAATATTGTATTCATACAATAATTGCCCTGTATGTGGGTGAGCCCTGTTTATCTTCCTTTTCAAGTTGTTACCGATCTGGGCCCCAGAGCGTAATAAAAGGCGCGAAAAGTTCGACTATGACCACAGATAGAACAACAACAAAATGAGGATTATTAAATTACACCGCAAATGAACATAAACGGACACAAGAGAACGATCTAAAAAGTATAGGTCAACCCAAGTTATTTCAAAAATTTGCGTAAGGATGAATGAGTGTATTGATCAGAAAGAAAGAGGAGCTAGTTGGGTTTTATTTGAGGACAGTGGTAATCGGTCCTTTCACCCGTTGAAAGGAAATCACAAGAGTGGATCAGCCTCAGAGGATCTCGTTGTTGACAATGCTTACTACTCTTCCGTATGTACTATGATAAGTGAAACTGAAGGTGAAACTTACATATATGCAGCCGATTCTGACGATGAGTCAAATCTGCAACGCAAACTAGACTTTATACAGAGAAAGTTGTCACGAGAAGACAGTGCTTTCTCTGAGTTAAGCTTTAGCAGTTCAGGATTTTCACAGTGTTGTAGTGACAGAAGCCGTAAAGTGTCAGCTGTAAGTAGTAGAAATGGAGTCATTGACGAAGTTTGTGTAACGAATGAATGGGAGAAGTTCACCATTGATGCCAGTATGGATTTGGCAACAGAGGAATTATGTGGACCTCAAGACATTTTTATCAAGAGAGAAGGACGACTTGATAGTGCTTTTTCAGATATGGGAGACAGTCTTTCCCCAGTCACAAGTAAAAGAAATAACCTTTTCGAAAACATGGATGTCATATTTGGACATGTTACGAACTCCGGACTACTGTCAAACGTGAGCTCTGAACATAGTAAAACAGATCACGGCAAGTTCTTGTCACAACGAAATGAAATATGTGAGTCTGACGCAAGAATTGGTCATGAAGGTTACTTTATGGGTGATTTGATGCTTGTTAACGAGCCTGCTGTACCTGATGATTCAATTAGGATTCTCGATTATCACGAAGCAGTCCCATCTGATACAGCTGAACAGAAACTTTTAAATGATCCCATGAGTCCAGGTGTAATTGCGTCCAAGGAGCAGATGTTTTCAAAGTTTGCACTGGATGATAGTACTCAGGTAAATGACGAAAATAACGGAGCGTCTTTTGAGGTATTTGAGTCACCTAACGATGCTCCTTTTGACAGAGTACCTGGATTCAATCCAGTTGAACTAAAAAGGAAATTATCGAGCAAAAAGGGGAAAAAACCGCCAAATGGAACGCGACGTCAGAAAAGAAATACGAACGGTTTCAGTGATGAGTCAAAGATGGATTTGAAATTCGAGGAAGCGAATAATGAAGAGATCAACACAACGTTATTCCCCCACGATGATACGCAGGTCGCAGCCAGTCCTGTCGACGTAAACAGGGATCTATGGATAAGCTTTGATGATAACGAAAGTGGATTTTCTGTAAGATCAGAGCAGGTAAACAATCACGCAAGTGCACAGGTCACACACATAGGTACAAAACAAGTTAAGAATGGCCTCCTAAACAAGTTGCCCGACTGGAATAGTAGCAGGGACACGAGCATTTCAAACCTTAGCAGACAACAAAGTGGAGGAAACGACCTAGTACAAGAGACCGGCTGGCAAACATTACCAGACCCAAACGACAATTACGTGATAAATTATGACGCAGTCAGTTACAACACGGGAACTACAACAGGATGGAAAGAAGTTACTTCTACAGTACAACAACAGTCCCAAATGCTTCAAACTACGTCAAATCAATCGAATTTTGGTACACCAACAACGTTACCGAGATTGGAAACAAAACAAACAAATCCTCAACCAGCAACGCCTATGCTTACTCAACTGCGTAAACAAGAAGAGACACATGGTATTAATGCGCGGCTTGCAGGTGATCGTTGTAGTATTTCATCACTACATGCGAATGAAGTTTCTAATCAGGCAAGTCGATCCAACTTAACTGCCAATTTAACGGTCGGCGCGTTAAAAACAATTACATCATCACAGATTTGCAACCTGTTAGAAATAGGACCAGTTGCATCCCCACCAGCCCATGTACCAGGAAATAGCGTCCTTTATACTAATGATCTTTGTAGTAGACTGTCTGCAACAACAGTAGTAAGTAACAATGTTTGTTACACTAGTTACCATGGTGTTGATGTCATACATAGTCCTGAACGGCATTACATTGATGTGGATGTGACCAAGGATGGAAACCATGCTATCAGGCAATCAATTGGTAATGTTTGCAACCAAAATAATGAATTGGAATCTGTTATAGAAATATTGTCAGATGCAGCCAGTGATAAAGATCAGCAGAAGTCGCTTTCCAACGTTATAGTATCCAAAACAGAGGATGTAGATGAGTTACCATCACTGGATGACTATCCACCCCCAGAACCTAATAAATATTGGACATTCTGGTACAAACATTGCAAGAGAAAAAAATTATTTAGAAAGCAAGAGTGGATCCGTGTTACAGTTTTGGTTGATGGTGGAGCAATAAAAGTGGGTGTGTCACAATCTGATGACGATCTTTTAAAAGAGATTCCTCTGCATCCTTTTTTTTCTTTCAGTCCCCCAAAACTGAAGGCAGTAGAGAGGCAAAGCAAGATACATGTCACAAAACTTCAATATGTAAAATATAAAGAGAAGCGCAATTATGGAACGAAATTTGTGTATCAACATGTGCCCTCATATACAACTATTCTAAAGTTGGGGTCCAAGGATCTTGGAAGGTTACGAAAATTTACAGAGTGTGTTAACAATGTAATCAGGGTCATACATATTCATCGTGACAAAGGAATTTCATATGCACACCAAGAGATTTTTGTAGATTCTGAAGATCTCTGCCAGTTTTTGCTGTCAGGAGATGGTGATGTAATAAATTATAATGTGACAGTACAGATGCAAGTAAGGGCTTTTGTTTCGGCTGCGCCTTCTGTTAGTTTATACATTAATGATGAAAAGTACAAGAATATCCAGTTACCTGTGAGCAGTGAAAGTTCATTGGCACCAAGGCCAAATAAGTGGATAAAGGTACTAAAACCTGAGTTTCACCCATGTGTAGACAAGGAGACAAGTCGTAAAAGAAGTTGCATTAGTTTTGTACCACCAGATGGTTGTAAATTTGAGCTTGTTAGGTTTAGACTGCATCATATTAAGGAATTACCTGTCCTTGTGAAGTGTACACTGGATGTGGCTTCTTCAAACTCAATTAAAATCAAAGCAGAAGTGAAACTGGGTGGTGAAGGTCGATCTGCTAAGTTTGTTCGAAATGACGTTGAAATGCATTTTCCCATTCCACATCAGTGGACATCAATTTTTGTCAAGTGTAAAGATATTAATGGACAGAAACAGTTTATGTCTTGTTCAGCTAACTCTGTGTCATTAGAACCTGGTAGATGTAAAAGTTCACGATGCTCAATGAGCGTCTCATTGGGATCTGCCCAATTTCAGCCTGAATTTAGTGCAATTATATGGAAAATCGGAGACTTGCCATTTATTCACTCTTCGTTACCTATGGATGCTACTCATTCTTTTAGCTGTGATTTAGACTTACCTTTTGAAGTTCAATTGCCTGACAATTTTGCACCATTTGCTGAACTTGAGTTTTATTCACCTCATCCACTAGAATCAGATGTTTGTGTAAGAGACATCACTGTTGGGTCAGATGCATTTCTTGATAAATGGATACATTATAGTGCATATTATTCATACAAAATTATGTTGAAGGTACTTAAGTATGGCAAAGCTGTTATGAAGTAAATTGCTGTGATAATGTACCTTCAAGTGTAAACATTGTACTTTTTAGTTGTTGTTTTATATTAGCAACTGTGTACATATCTGGTAAGGATATTTTTCAACATTAATTAAATTATTGTTTTTATTTGATTTTGTAAGTTTACAACTTGCATGTGCTGTTGAATTTATCAATGTGTGGTTTCTTCATGCAAAGAGAACTGGTCTATGTAAGCAGAAGGGTCTTCCTTTGTATCAATTTAGAAACCAAATACTTCACATTTGATTAGAATTAGGTATAGATTTACAACTTATTAGCTTGACACCATACAGATTTTATTTCCACTATATATAACACCTTTTTTAGACCAATTTCAAATGAAACATGATTGTATAGTCTTCAAACCATGAGATTATTGCTTAAGTGGCACCTTTATTCTCAGAAGCCAAACCTTCATGTTTCTGTATTTATGAAATTCATACCGAGAAATGCCTGGAGGCTGTCTTACCAATAAGCAAATTGTCGCCCTGTTCATTACATTAGGCTACAAATAGCAAGCGACAGTTATACAGTTCTAAGTAATTCTTATTGTCAATGCAAGAGTTTAAGATTGCTGTTTATTGTTTTACCAGGTCAAGTCATCAAAGCAGTTAGGCTTGTAACTCATCCTGGAATGTTTTTGACAATGTACTGCAGGGATCTCTGTGTTCAATATTTCTTACAAATGCCTATCAAAATACTGTTTATCTTAGACTCCAGTTAAAGTCATTTAACTCCAGT
This sequence comes from Chironex yamaguchii, assembly GCA_024741275.1. Lineage (NCBI taxonomy): Eukaryota > Metazoa > Cnidaria > Cubozoa > Chirodropida > Chirodropidae > Chironex > Chironex yamaguchii. Next base: position 32,891 of record JANTCA010080704.1, read on the forward strand.
TTCAATTTTATGGCGTATTAGCATTTATTTTAATGTCAAATATTGAATTTCCAGGATGTATTAGGATTGCAGAATTTTATTGTTGATGATTTTTGGCTTATTATTTCCAGTGGGATGAATTACCATGACCTTCTGGTGTAACCAGTTGATAATCTTTCTTGTATCAAGTGCATTACTTTTATGAAAACATCTTAAATGTAAAATAGTAAAATGGTTTAAGTGATAGTTAAGTAACATTTAATATTAGTTATCTGGTTCTCTGTGAGATACCATGACATTAATAATATTAGTAATATTGCTTTTGCAATGCAATGTTAAAGAGTTTGTGAAATAGCAATTTAGAATGGCTTGTGTAGTGCACAATAATGCGGATTAAGGTGCTGTTGGGTATTCCAGTTACCCAGCCCTTGGCCAGAGCCATTAAATAGAAGTATGTATGTAAACTTTGGAATGTTTAACAGCTAATACTGAATTCAACATTGAGAAACAACTTTTCTGTATGAGCTGATGGAATGTACTTAGTATGCTAAGGTTGCATTGGAAAACTTATAGCAATTTGTAAATACAACCTTGTAAAACTAGCTGTTTAATAGAAGCAATAAATACAAATTTGCCAGAAATTTCATTAGTAATTTGAATTAGAGATAATTGTTTAGATTTTGTATTGCTTTAAATTTATGAAATAATTAGCAAAAAGCACTGCTGGTCCAAGGATAAATACATTTGCTGCTTCCTTAGTTCAGTCGTCCTACCTTCACTTTTCTTCCTGGTTAATTTTGTGTGGTGCATAGAACACAGTCCTCTGACCATTGTTGGTTGGAAGCAGATGTCTCTGGAAAAAGAGTAAACCTTAGAGTTGGCAATATGTTGGAAATTCCAGCATAATATCAATATCTTGTGCCGTCAGAACGTATATGGTTAAACAGGAAGTTAGATACATTGAAAAAAGAATGTAGGTGTAACGTAATCCAAAATAAACAAAGATGTCGAGGTTCATATTTTTGTTTGTTCAGTGCTGGCCAGGTTTTTCAGGTTTTACCAAAGTGGAGCTCTGATCCTGGTAAAGCTTCAATATAAAAGTTTAACAGTAATTCAGCCTGTTTCAAGAAAAAGTAGCCGCAATCACGAGCTATTTGGTAGTATGATAGTCTGTTTTGTAAAAATTTTACTTCATTATTGTTGAAATAAATTGTGCTTGGCATTTCCCCCAAATTTTCTTCTTGGATTTTGAATTTTTGGCATCGCTAGTGTCAGCTGTCTCCAAATAGATGAGCTGAAGTGTCTTACATCAAATAATAATTGAGGTTTTCATATTTGTCTATGGGCGTCCTTATTGTATAACTGGCAGAGGCCATATAGGGCGTGAAATTCGCGAATGTATCGTAATAAGAATTAGAAAAATTACATTTCTATAAATCTAAGATATAAATTTCACGAAAGGTAACGAGAAAGAAGGCAATGTGTGGTTACAATAGGTATCATGAGATCAGTCTTTTGTTTATTATTGTTTAAACCTTTTGGGTTTAAACTCAAAAAAGGAAGTGACCCCCTAGTGAATAGTATGTCTGAACTGCGTTTCAAGTTTTGATGATGCGAGAATTGCTTTTCAAACGCAGCTCAGTAAGAGCTTATGACTCTAAACATGGTAACATTTCAACTGTAGCTTCAACGAAGTTGACAAGAGATAACATATTGAAGTTATTATAAAACGTTGGTTCATTTGATTTCCTGAAATATCCTACGTAAAACATGGAATCAATTTGTAAAAAGTACTAACATTAGTTAGCATTTTTTTCTATTATTTGAAGAAGATAACACTTGAACCTAAACCCTTATCTCGCAAGCGAGCAATCATTCCAAATATTGAGCCTCTGACAGGAGTGAAAAGGAAATTAAAAGACGAGTAGACATTGCAAGAACAGCTTTCTCAAAAATGACCAGACTAACAAAAATTTCAAATACCACTAGCAATAATGAATAGTGTTGCATTTTGACAACCCTGTTATGGTGCTGAAACGTGGACAATATCGAAAGCAGCCAGAGATCGTCCATGCACTTTCAAGATGTGGTGCTACAGAAAAATTCTAAACAAGAAATGGATAGATAGAGTTACAAACGAAGTGTTACGACGAGTGAACATCGAAGAGAGATTATTTAAAACATTGCAGAAGAACATCGTCAAATTTTTTGGCCATGTCATTCACAAAGAAGATCTACTGAGAAAGTGCTAGATGGGAAAATCGAGGGGAAAGGTAGCAGAGGCAGACCCGGAACGATGTGGTCAAATAACAGCCATTGGACAAGCCTCACGTACGTCGAAGCTATAAGGAAGGCGAGCGACAGAACGGGATGGTGCATTGTGGTATCCAACGGTCTTAAGAGGAAAGACTTTAGAATAGCAAGGAAGGTTTTTTGGTTTCCTACAGTAAAACCGGTTTACACACATTTTAGTAATTTAAAACAAAAAGTAGCCAATGGCCATCTGTAAGACTAAAGCTCGTTAAGGTGTTAAAACCTGACTTAGAAATATCATTTATTGGGAAATGTGAAAACATGTTTAGCAATTTGCTGACAAAGTCCTTTACCAGAGGGGCAGTTGTTCAGTCAAATAATACGATTTTATCTCGAACAATGCTAATTCCATTTCATACAAGCCACAGGGAGGGAAGAGAGCTGTCAAAGGTCATTTAAAAATGGAAATTTATTTGGTTATATGATTTCAATTAAACAAACGCAACAAAAGGTGTCATTCTTTCAGGAAACCATAGAAAAAATCTTGACACTAAATATCGAAAACAAGCCGGAGGCCACAATTAGCCCATCATGGGGACACAATGCTTTGAACCTAAAATTTTGTAGAAGGACATTGTTGAGGGAGTACCAAGATTAGTCATATAAAAACAAACTACGGCTATGTCTAGCGATATGTTTAAGAGTTAAATTAAGAGTCAAACAATTGGTACCATTTGTTATAGCATTTAAATATTATTCTCAATGTTTGAACAATCTTTTTGTGGTACAAAACTTGAAAATCGCCTTGAAAATTTGCGACATTGCGCTAAAATCATAC
>JANTCA010080705.1:0-14586 GCA_024741275.1 Chironex yamaguchii
GCTACATGCTTCGTATAAATAGGTTGCCATATACATATACTTTCCTTTCTGACGTTTCATACTCTGAGGAGTGTCAGGCGAAAAATGCTAAGTATGTTTTTAGCGCAATGTCGCAAATTTTCAAGGCGATATATATTTCACGATATTTATTTGGCAGGGGTCTTTTTCAAAATACATGCGGTATATGATGATCTTGGGTAAGGATTCTTCAAATATCAAAAGTGGACTGGATGCCTCTTCGTTTTCTGTACAATGATACACACTTATGGAACTCACCTGAAAAATTGCGATTGAAGCCTCCGATAAGAAGAAATGTTTCCATATTTTTCTGAAAGGTGCCTGAAAAATAAAGTCGTTTCATGTGAATTGATGCTTGGCATCGATAAACACTTCAACAATTCCTACCGTTGACTAACGATAAACACTCAATACCTCTCCATCGCAGTGTGTCTCAAACCATTCGTTACAAGGTTCAGACAATTTTTGAATAATCTTGCAAGGCACGTGTAAGAGTTCAAGTCCCAGACATTGCTAGAACGTTGATGTTGAAAAGTGTCCACTTCAACTCTGAGCTCTTTTTTTCCGAAAATCCCAACCCTGGCTTGGAAATATGTTAAGCTAGATATAGAGTTTACTACAATACCTCTATCAAAAGGGGGTAGCGTTCTAACATGATCATTCTTCCTCCCTTGTACTTTATCAAAATTTGCCTCTAGCTGTATTGACAAAGGCGTATTGTTTAAGGTCTAAGATAATATTGCTACCTCCCGTCCAGGAAAAATAACGGTTGCGTTAATCAAATTTAAATATCGTTGTGCTAAGCTAAAATTCAGCGGTCTTAGTTAATGGCAAGTTCTTAAGCCGTTCTTTCACGAAGCTTTATTGTGCCTACTTTTACAGAAAAACAGGTGACATTTCATATATGATTCACTCAATAAATTTTATAGCCTCTTTGAGCTGGCATCAATATAACGATTCCTAATAGCAGACAGGGGTAAGTGAATATGTAGTAAGAGGGTTAGTCCTGATAACCGTGTTCCGCTAGCTTAGCTGGTACAATTACTAACTCGATGAGATTTGGGGCATGAGTTTTAGTCAAAACAACGCAACTTCAAAAATGTACGGATTAAGACATGACTTCCAAGTATACCAGTTAAGGAAGTGTATCGTTGGATGGCATAGCCATTTACACTGCTTGTTACTTAGATAATTAGATGCGTTACATGATACACTCAAATGACAATAACATGCAAATGAAAAATAGATGTAAGACAATACCCACTGAAAAACTTTGAAGTTTTGTTATCTTGTTTAAAAGTTGTGGCGCTTCCAATGCAGCTGGTAATGGTGTCAGGTCCAAGGCAGAAAAGCCTGGAAAAGCAGTACGCTAAAAGATAAAAAGTATCAGTGGAAGATGAAAGAACCCACCACAAAATAAGTGTAAATTGTGTACACCATGATATTTTCCCTGATGCTATATTATCTTGTCTTTTAATCTTATCTTTTCTATGTCTGATAATCTATCTTATACTATTCTATTCTGCCTTATTCAATCCTTTTAAAGTCCTTTATGGTATCTCTATGCAATTAATTATATGTTCATTATCTTGTGTGTTCTGATCAATTTTATATAATAAATAAAAAAGTACAGATTTTATTTGATTCTTACTTGATAGTACGTATTTGTTATTGGATACTGTTAAAATGTAGATGATATATCCTTGCTTTCTTTATCCTCTCTTAGCTATGGTACAACATTTTGCCTTTAACCTTATAAACTTACTTTTAAACTCACATTGGACAAATTGTTTTTACTTCATCCTCTGTTTCATTTAGTTCAATAGCTTAGTGAGTAATTTGCTATTTGCTCAATAAAATTAGCTCCCTTTTTATGTTGATGAGACCTTTACTAAAGTTGTGAAACAAAATGATATTCAAAGCATAACAGGGATGTGAAAGAATTTACCTCTATGGTTCTGTATTGTAGACCAATAAATGCATCTTCCTGCAACAAAAAGGATTGTTTAAATGCATTGTCATGTCATTGGAAAAATGTTGCAAGTGTTAGATAACAAGGAATGGGCAAGACAGACTATAGGGTTGCAAATTTGAAAACACACTAAAAAGGATAACTGCTATCAAGGAAAATAGGGCAAGAAGCAATAAAGGAAAGAAACAGAAAGTCAGCACTAAGAACAGAGCAAGGAAGAATTACAAAGAAAGGAAAAAACGTAAGACAATGTAATGGTGAGTTTGCACTATAGTTGTTGCCAAACTCTTTCTGGATATTGGACTGCTGTGATGGACAGCAATCATGTAAATTGCTTCAATGTTAGGAAAAGTTTGATGATATTGGGTGTTTTAAATGTGCATAATTGGTGATCATGATCCATTGTTGACGATTTTATTTTAACTTCAAGTTAAACTAGTATAAAAAAGTATATTTCATACTCTGAGGTCCACAGGAGTGTTTTAGAATGCATGGGAAAGTTCTTTAAAGCAGCCTATCATCTTTATTCAAAAATGCTAAAGCCTACTAAAAACTGAAAGTTATAAAGAAAGGATAGACCATTATCAACAATAACAAACATTGAAAAAGTTCATTATCATCAAACTTTTCTTAATATTTAAGCTTTCTACATGATCATTGTCCATGAGAGCAGTCCAATATGAGTCCAGTGCCTGCATAATGTAGTGGACATAGCACTAACATAAAGTACAATATACAATGGCTATGAGATACCTTATGGCCAGGCTGCTTGACAAAATCTTGCATGCTGGACTCTGTGAGTAAAAAAATAGAAATCATCAAATTATAATTAGCTTTGATGTATCACAACTGCTCAGTTTACAAAAATTGCTTGCAAAAGAGACCATTCATGGTGAGTAAAGAATATTTTTGATGCACACAAAAGGTAAGGTTGCTTGTTATGTTTTAACTACATGGCAATAAAGTTATGGCAAATATCTACCAAAATGACATAAAAAATACATTAGTACTGCAATCAAATATAAAGTTGTCAGTACTCTATTTTTATTTCATTTTCTTATAGTTTTCTGTTCCAGGTATTTATCTTTCTAACTTCAGCTCTTTCATAGACTAAACTAAGTCTCATAGACCCTTTCATGAGGCCAAAGGTCTTAATAATAGCACAAGACCAAACAAAAACCGGAAGTAAGAAAACTAGAATAAATATATGTACATCTTCATACATGACATGAAAATTAAAAAACTCAAGCATTGGCATAAGAACAAACAAATGTAACTGGATCATAGAATGGCATGTGTTACAATATTTTTAATTTTTCATGCTAGAATATATTCCATCTGTTATTACAAAATCAAATTGAAAGAAACACTGCACTTACCTCCAGAATAATCAAGAGCTAATCTGTTTGCTTTTCTAATCTGTTTGTCTACTATAAAGTGCTGTGAATATTTTGTCAACCTTGCTTCCAAGTCCTCTACCTGATTGATGAGTTCATCAATGACATCAATATTCAATGCTTTTGTTGCATTAAGTACAATACACTTAACATATTAAATATCAAAAGCTGTTGTATCAGGGCATCACCAAAAATGCAAGTAAGGAAAACTCTTAAAAAATGTGCAACTTTTAAAAGATGTGCAACTGATAAATAATCTCCTTCAACTTTCCATCAATAATTGTCTTCCTTGAAATTGTTTCCTGTCATTTTAAAATCAATGGGAATTTATTATGCCAATTAAACAAAACTGTGGTGAATATATTCTTAATTTAAGACCTTTTACTCTTATGAACAGTAATCCTATACATCCAAGACCATAACAAGTAATGAACCTCATTCAATGTCACAACTTGTTAATAGGTTTAAAGATGAACTCATCTGATGAAAATAGCACTCACACATATGTTTATGCTTGCCATCAATTTTCATAAACAAAGTGAGGCTGACTTAAGGAAAACTCAGGTTGTTATAGTGAATTTTATAGAGCACAAGTCATATATCAGAATACGCGATGTTGTACAAGCAATAGTAGGTATTGCTACACAGACACAGTTACCTTCAAAGCACAAACTAGCTTGATTGTAAATTTTCTGCCCAAAGTTTCTGTTTACTAGGAGAATTTCTCTAGTTTATCCAGCTTAGAAATTATTAGATCACAACACCTTAATATTGCTTACATGTGTTTTTATTGCTCTCTAACCCATACACATTTATGACTAGGGTATGTCATTCATTACTCTTGACATCAAAGGTGTACACCTGCAGTTTTGTATGCTACTGGTCCACTTTCTACAGACAAACAGACAACACCGGCTCTTGACTATATGAAAAAGATACGTGCATGCTTTGACAAATCTTCAGTTATATGTTCCTCTGAAGGAAGCCTGATTATACTTGTTGCCAAGCTAGAGAAATTTGGATCACCAAAACTTGTGGTTTCTGGCCACTTAGTAATCCCCTCCTTCCTTAACCACTCTTCTATGCTGGTTGGTGGTAATGACTGTGTGACTGCAACGTTTTCATCCTCAGGGTCAGAGTACATTGTCTTTGCAGTAAACTGGCTTTCAGTGCATTTGATTATTCTTTAAATATAGAGAGATAATGAGGGCCAAAACAACATAATTTGTGATCAATGTAATAAGCACTAGAGCACAAAGCATAAAATGACAGCTCCTTTACATAAATTTAGTGACTAACCAGGCCACAGAATATATTTGCAAAACATTTTAGCTTCAGTTAATAAATGCTTAACTCATGTCTCAATCTTAGTACACAATTTTTCACATTTCATGCTATCATTTATGATCAGATTAGATCAAGTTTTCTGAGATCAAATGTTTTACAAATTGCTACCAAAAATATGACTGCTTTCCATCCTAATATCATATCATAGAATATTCTAGTATATGCACCAATTTCCAAGTAGAAACTTTCCAAGCATAATTAGATGCAATGTTAAGAATTATAGAGAGCACTTTAGCTGAATCCAAGTACGTCAAGATTGACATTGATTGTAGAGTGACAACCATGTGTGGTCAAGATAGTCATACATGTTGGTAAAGTGACATGTTGATGGTAACACACATGATTGGTCTGAAACATTGATGGTCTGACTTGTTGATAGTGTTGATGGTTATGAATGAATAAAAACATAGTCAGTAAAAGCTAACTTATGCAATTTAGTAAAGTACACTGAGAGGGCTAAATAATGCTAGGGCCTTGTTGGGGAGATAATAATTTTATTGATTCATTTGTAAACATGTCTCTTGAGGATGTTAGCTTCTGCAGCTCCTAATTGGAGCTTACTTCACAGTCTTGACTTTGCCAACTAATGAATTTTACACTGGTTCTGTCTCTCCATGTGACTACACCTTGTGATTCATTGTGCTAGGAATTGGCAGTCCCAGTGGCAGCTTTAGAGAGTACTGACTGGAATGCACGAGGCCCTGTTGATGTCATTATACATTAACAGTAAAAGATGAGGATAACGTAAGAGATACAATTCCCTGTTTTTTCAATTAAATTTTCAATTTACTCTAGAGAGCTTAATTTTGGCACTCTAGGGTATGAAAATTGTGTGCTTTTATTTCACTTGAGACTTGGGACAAATTTAAAAATGGATAGACTCAGTCATCTGAGGATTATGTGATTGGTTTTTGCCATAGTTTGGGCAGTATTCCGATTTATAGTGTCCACTTTTGTCTCTCTCCCTACTGGTATTATCACTTTCTTTCTTTCTTTCTTTTACCTACCAGTATCCTGCTGGTAGCTAAAAGCATGGCTCCACTCTACAATCAGCTAGTCCTCCTTTGTCAAAAGTCGTATTGACTCTCTCAAGAGCTGGGATGGTTGACGGTGTGATTTCAACATTTCTGAGTGGTACTGATTGTCAATTACACCTCCATGTCTATACCCAGTAACAGGGACAAGATTCAGAGGAGAAAACCCATGTAAGCATGGTTCGCGGTAGTGGTGATGTCACAAGAAGACAACTACACAAACAGCACATGATGAAATAATAACCTTATCCTCTACGACCAATTTCAGTCGTAGGCAACACCCGGTAGTCACTGCGAATAAGATGGCACAAAATCATCTGCAGTGGCATACGTTTGTCAGGGAAATGCTGCCAGCAAAAACTGACCAGGTTCATCACACTAAGTTCAAGTTCTATCTTCATTATAACAAATCTCTGCTATATTCAAGCACATTAAATGATCAATTACTCAACAAACTACACTTCAAGTAAGACCCTGTGAGGTATGAGTTTTGACAGTAACAGGAGTTCAAGAGGAACAGTAGCATTTCTGATGCTGCATGGCACTGGAAAATAAGGAATGGAAATTCCAGGGTTGCACTCTTTTGAAATATAGCTGAAACAAAGCTATGACGGCCACAGATCCAATATGTGAAATTGTGCTCTCCATTCCACATCTAAAGAATTTTCCATACCTTTCTTTACTTCCTGCCTGTGGTCTGCTCATTCAGCTTGAAAGAGAGCTGATGTAATTTTGACCTTGCCATCACAAACTTGTGCCTCCCGACCCCATCCACAGGTTTAGGCTAAGGTTTGTAGGACACAGAAATACTTCCTCCACGCCTACAAAAATTGTTTACAAGGCAAGATAGCCCCTTCACAGGAATATGTTGAATCTATCAAGAATGCTAATATGGCTGTCAATGAAAGACTAAAAAAATTGACGAGCAGGAGAATGGATGTATTGTAAAGCCTTTAAACATAAAAGGTTTCAGTTGACTTATTTGCTTGATAGGTTCCATTCAGCAGAATTAATGACTTCATCATGTAGATATTTCACTTCCACTTTGTGCCTACTCATTAAAAAACTGGCATGGCCCTGTCACCCCTCCCCCCTCCCTAAAACCGCCACAGACCATTCCCCTTAGACAAACCATCAATTGGAATTTCCAATGTATTGGAACAAGAGCTGGCCTACAGAGCAGCAATTTGACCAATTCAGCGTAACTAACAATGTAAGAAACTTTGAAGAAACTGATTTTTCATTGCTGTTGTTGCCTTTTAAATTTTGTTGCAGCGCAGAGATACAGGTTTTTGCCAGTTGTTGAAGCAGGTGCAAATTCCGGCAAAGAGGAAGATTTTTGTTTTTAACTGAATGGTCTTGAACCAGCGTGTTATGGAATTGCAGTGGATTTGATTATATATGTATGGACATGAACACTGAATTGAAGCTAAACGTAGTAACCAAGTTACACGCAAACGTATTTAAACGCGATATTACAACACTACCAATCAAACGATGATTATCTAAAACACTTACCAGTTTCCACCATTAATACATACTTTTACAGCACAAAGTAAGACCACGGGTACGAGCTCTGTTTAGAAAGGGTTACAATTTTTAGGAGTGTCTGAAGGAGACCCGCATTATAGTCAGCTGGGCCCCATCTTGAATAGGTTGATTTTACCGCCGTTTCTAGGGCCAAGAACATAGGGAGCTGACCAATTTTAAATCGAGTATGACAATATGGCGCACAGAAAGGTGGCATGAAGACAAAAATATTTTTTCCTAGACAACTATTAAATAATTGCAATGTAAAACTATAGCTTTTTGCGTAGTATCTCTAATGTTCTTCAATTTTCACAATTACAGGGTCTTCCCTGATTAAAGGCTAAAATGGTGTAGCCTACCTGTCAAAATTTTGCGACGATAAGTAAAGACTAATATCGATCTGACTTTACTTATCTAAAAACTACCTAATATCAACAATGATAACGTCATAAGTGTAAAGCACGACATAGCTAGAAAAACATGAAAGATTTCAGAACTTCTCCTCATTCCTAATGTGTATATATATGAAGTAAACCTGCCTAATTTAGTTGTTCAAGCCCGATAATGTGTACATGTAACAATTTTATTGGCAGCTTTAATTGTTCTTTAGCAAAAGCAGAAGATAGAGAAAAAGCGGACAATTGTAATTCGTTTTTAAACGTCCTCCCAGGGTTATGCAATACGTCATATTCAAGCTTTTCAACCAACCGTTTGAACTTTATCTGACTGATCAGGTTAACCCTGAAACTAAATTTCAATCATTTTCGCATTCAGTATCGATATTCAAATTGACATCTATTAATCTGTTTAATGTTTGACAAATTTGGAAGTCATGGAGGTCACTGTGAAGCAGGCCTTTTCTTAAAAGAAAGTTCATTGATTGGCCATTTTTGTAAAAATGGCACCTTGCACTTTTCATTTGAAGTCTTAACAGCGACATTTCTTTGCATTAAACAATAAAATGGAATACTCGTAATGAGTGCCAATACAGATCTATGACGATGCAGACGGAATGCATACCCTAGTTGTCAAAAAAATACAGAGTCTAGCTACTTTTTCTAGCAGCCTCTTCTACATACTCATTCTAACATTTTGAAATTGGAATGAAATCCAAAAATTATATATTTTGAAAGTAAACGAAGCAAATTGATGTTTCTTGGCGATAAAATACTAAGAAGGAATTCCTTTTACCTTCACTCAAAAACGGCAGTTGGAAAAACTGTGGACTTACGTTCTGGAAAGAGGTGAACTACTTTAAAGGTCAGCTGGGCCACGCTGCCTACCCGTACCTTACTTGATAAAGTTGTTGCAGGGTTGTCTTATATAAAGAACTTGTAAAAGATATACACCAATCAACAGACACTCCACCGAGACAGCATTACTATTCAACTAACACGGTTTTTCCCCCGATGATTTCCCAGTCTGTTGCTCAGGCCCTTGAGCTTGCTTGCGTAAAGAATTGATTTAACTTCACAATTTCTCGCCTTTCAAGGAGCCATTGCTATTTTGGGTGGTATCAATCCTAAGTGATAAGAGGACCTCTTTGTCTTACTGTTTAATTCATGTTGGATTATCTTTCGTTAGCAGGATGAAGGTTTCATTCCTGGATCCAGAGGGTGATCCGAACCACCACTAAACATTAATTTCTGACCTATCCTGAAAATTTCGTCAAAATCCGTCGATAAGTTTTTGAGTTATACTGCCAAAAACATAACCCCCTTGGCGGAGGTAATAACAAGAGTAGTTGACGCTCTTTCGACCTTTCGTATTGAGGTCTGTAACTCAGTTGGAAAGGCTTTAGATTCGAAGTTGTGAGATCGGGGTTTGGCGTTACGATGGTCAGATTCATAACTCTACTTCTTAGTATATACAGTCCTGCTGTGAATCGGTCCCCGTGGTATGCCGTTAATGTACTAGCCACATCACTGCGTCACACGATTGCAAAACGTGAGTTGAACATGGCATGTGATTTGTACGTACGACGTTATTACCGTTTTTTACTAATTCAAGATAGAATCGAGAGTGAGGGACCGCGGCACAGATTTAAGTATGTCCACTTAAACTTGAGTTTCCAGCTAAGGTCCCTTGAGTCAAAATATCGTGTACCTCGTTTAGAGCAACCATATTCTACTACACGTGGTCGTTTGTTGCCTTTAACCCACGTCTAAAATCTTCCTTAACTTCCGTTTACAACAAAAAGGTACTTGGCATTGCTAAAACAATTACAGGTTGCCCAAATGAGCTCATCAAAGGAACCAGTGCAATTGTTATACGTCTTTCACCTTATTTCTGACGTAGACAAGGTAAGAAAGCATATCTCGGAAACTGAATGTGCTGATCAAGCATGGTCTCTAATGACGTCACTGAGCCTCGTTTTCGTTGTGTTCCGTTTGTTGATGGCTCAAGCAGCCATGCACATCTTGGTCTACTAATTTGTGTTCATGACCCAAGACTTCTTGTTTCTTGTTTACAGTTTCAGCCATGATTTAAACACGAAAGACAAATTTATTCACAAAATCTGTTCCTATGCATCAACTGCGACAACTGCTCAATTCGTCATTTAGGCCGTGTTTGTTAAGAACATGGTCCAAACCATCTTCTGTTACAAGACATTGCTCCTTCAGCTTGCAGCTATCCAGAGCCGGCAAGGAACTCTTGGGAATTTTGGAAAAACGTTATATTAAACGCGACACGAAAAGATGTTTGTCACATCTGCTCCTACCTCGGATAGAAGCGCAACTTTTTCACTCAAAAAGTGGACTTTGCAGGGCAAACTGCAGCGTTAAATTTCTCAAGGACAGGTTTGAAAGTACTTCCTCAGGCTCCCCACTGTTGGTGACAGAAACCAAGCCAGAAGCGTGCAGGCTTATGTTTGGAGTATTTTCAGCAGCCCCAGCTAGGAAGACTGCGAATGAAGATGCCTGGATTCTGCTGGAGAAAGACGATACATGCACTATTGGTAAGAATGGATTTACAGTAGTGAATTGCAATTTTGAAGTTTCAAATATGATTCAACATTCTAGGGATACTGTTGTCAAGGCGCCGGCGTGATCGAAATCATTATATGATACTTGAAAATTTATATGGGATCTGTAGACTTTTAACATTGTTTTCTGGTGCGATCAATGATCAGCTTGCGCAAGACAGTCATGAATGTCAAATTTTAACTTATGTTACACAAAAGGTCAATGTCCCTACTGTGGTAGTTTTGATATGAGTGTAAAAGCAAAACACCGCATATCTTGTTGTAGATTAAATTGTCACGGTTAGGACATGTATCAGTTTACCATTTAGTCAAAATTAACAACTGCGTAAAGACAGGAGTGCGAAGACTGTGTTGTGAGCCTATACCTTTTAACTTCCTCCTTGTGACACGAAACTAAAATCGTATTGACGGTAACGGAATTACTGCCTGGGAAATCTGCCCACGTATGGAAATTTATCAGTCGTGTCGTTCTGAGTGCTAGTTGGATACGAAGCCTGTAGAATTAAATTTACTTGTCCGACAGAGTCATAGTCGGCTGTTGTGCTATGTTTTGTTATCAATTATGTTCAAAACAACTGTGACATTTGAGTGCTTGTGAACAAAAAGGTATTTAAGTCCTTAAATAATAGTGCATAGTAGGAGTTTTGACTAGGCTTTGTTGTCTTAAAATTATTGCAACGTTTACCTTTTATAGGTGTGGCAGATGGCGTAAGCTCATGGAGACGTAATGGAGTTAAGGTCGAGGACTTCTCAAATCAGCTGGTAGTAAATATATCAACACTAGCCAGTAAGAATGAGGAACAGTCCTTTTTGTCACCAGTAACACTCCTAGATGAGGCGTACAGAAAGATGCAATTAAACAAAGAGGCTGAGGGTAATTCTCTCATTTAGTAGTATTTAAATTATATGCACTACCCCAATGGTGGTTTGGGGGACTGACTTTGATTGCATTATTTATGTGTTAAGTGAGACCATGGGGGAGACTGACTTTTAGCAGTGCACTATATGGCTGACGATTGGACATGTTACATACTCATTCCCAATTATTGACTGCCCCAGTGTCATTCAGTTTTTGACTATGCCATCTTTAATGATCTACATCTGACCACAAAATATCTCTCAAAACTTTACTGGCTTCAGCCTGGCTCCTGGTCCAGTAAAGTTGGTCTTGCTCTCAAGGTTGGGTAACAAAATGCTACAAAAACCACACCCTGAATTAAGCCTACCTTTTGAAAATTGATTTATCACTACTTTAGGAAGTAAAATTGCTGATATAGTATCTCTTTAATATGTTCCTCAACAACATGACAGGCAAAACCACATGAAACAGTCTTCAACAGCTTCTACTTACCATTACTTATAAAGGAAATCCACTCCTGTTGAAAAACTCTGCCCTTTGGCTTGATATTGGGTTTGGGAACAGGTTGTGGTTGCTGGATGGTGAGCTTTTGCTCACCAACATTCCTTGAAGCAAATGGCTTCCTTATCAATTGAAAAAAACAAGATCCCATTCAGCAATCACTGGTTTTGCAAGGACCTGTGCCATGATTATCAAAATTATGGACATCTTGTGCCTTATTTCTAAAACTGCTGTACTATAAACCACAGAGACCAAACTAAGTAGCTTTAATAAAGAACAGTCTGTTTACAATGTAAACTTCTCTTCTCAAGTTAAGGATATCATGTCCACTACAAGTGACAAAATGATTCAAGTGAAATACATGTTACTTTAAAAGATGTAATGTTTTTGCTAGCGTAATGACAAGCCTTACCTAGGAAGTCAATTGATTTTCTGATTTCTTCTAATCTTGTCCCCATGCAATTATTTTTTATGACAACAAACTGAGTAGGCTAGCTTAATGTTGGTATTTCTTCTCTTCATGGAGAGAGTAATTCCCTTGCTATAATTTTCCTGTGATGGCTTAAGTGACAACTACAAACCATGACAAACTTCACGAAGCATACAGGCAATAAAAATGAGATACTCCTCTCAGTCTTTCACAGTTCACTATTGATATTTTCCAACTGGTTTTACTGTAGCTAGAATTTATGCAAGTTAAGTCAAGACAAACACAAGTGTGACTCTCTTTTTGGCTATTAGAACAAGATGATCTAACAGGGCAAACACAGAGATGATCTAGCCTTGAAAGTTTGAAATAAATGATGCATGGAGTAATTAAGTACTAAATCATTTACAAAATTGTAGTTTCAAGGGGATGGTATGTTGAGAATACAATCTAAAGTCCCACTTGTGTTTTCCGAACAATGACATTACTGTGAAAAATTAGGTCACATATTTGTGTTTATTTTAATTCTCAAGATAGTACTTGTTTACCATGAAATACTCTAGTATAAAATACAGCTTTGTAGCGTTTGTGAAAACAGTAGTTTTTTATGCCAGCAAGTCGAATTACTGGGTGTGGTTTTCTGTCATGGCTTCTTTGTCAAGATTCTCAACATGGTATACAACTGTAATTATTTAGTAGTAATTAACTGGCCTCACTATTATATGGGGATTCAAAGGGGTGTACATACTTTCCTTGACAACTTCCTTACTCAAGGAAAGTATGTTCACCAATGATTAGCCTGTAAGGTATCAACCCTGAGGTATCAACAATGTTTTCCTGTGCGACGATCTTGCAGACCTCTGTTCACAAGAGATGTTGAGTCATTAATCACACTCCTGTTTTCCAGAATAGTCCAACCCATGAAATGTGATCACGGTCACTGTGCTGAGCTCCGGCTCCCCAGGTTGAGCAGTATTGCTCTTTTTTTAAGCTATTGTGAAGCAGGACCAAATTAACAATGGCCAATTATGAAGCAGGACCAAGTACAGGGTGCTGTGAAAAAATTAAAAGGTGATCACAGCTTACTTCAACTGCAACCATAGAGTGGGAGGTCTGTGTGACAAAGTGACACTTTGGGAGCAAGCTATGAAATCTGTGAACTGTTGGCGAACAAGCAGGACCTTGGCTTCGCCATCTGCAGTTCATCATGAGGATCAAGGCTTCAACTCAAACATGGTTGAGCTGGAAGGTCACAAAGATGGTATTGTACTTTAAAATTGTTCTTTCACAAACAGGGGTTACATTTTCAGAGACATGGTTTATCCTATTTGAATGCATGTAAAGTTTTCCATGTATAGATTTGCAAATGGATTTAGTTTCTGAAAACATGCTTATGATAACTATAACCAACAACTTGATGCTATGGTAGCGCTATTTACTCGGAAACCAACTCGTAAAATCGATTCTGATCTGGTAAAGTAATACAAAATACAAGAGGACCACAAAACTGTGTAATAGGTCAGCTGATTTGTATACAAACTGTGATTTCGACAGGTGTAATTAACCATAGTTGTTTAGTTGGGAAATAACTAAGTAATTAAAGCCATTTGCTTATTTACCTTAGTCTTCATGATAAGCAATTCTATAAATTGTGGCTAAATTTCTTAAGTTACTGAAGTAAACTGAGAATCCTAATAAATAACACACTAAGTCTGGTCAAGATGCCATTTTATTTTGTACTGAAAGAGCAATAAACATCCAAAATGATCAAACCGCAAAAACGATTGTGCGCCAACAACAACATTAAACAACAGCAACAAAAATTATGGCATCACCAAAACGACAACTGCAATCCATACAAGATATAACACTACTCCCCCATTTGGTTACAAAACAGTCATAGATGTATTTGTAAGATCCAATGTTATTGCTGATGGTCGCTCTAATAAGAAGGGGGTCTGCAAATGTAATCAGGTCTTGAAATACAAACTTTGGGTATTGATACTGATGGGTTGTTTACATTGATACATCCTTTTTTCTCTGCTGATACATCCTTCTTTCTCTGCTGATACAATATTTTCATCGACACCATTTGACTTGTTGAACACCAGTTGAGGTTGTTAAACTAGGATCATCCATCTTGATCATCGGGATAATCTGTGGAATTTGCTGAAGCTCAATAGCCTGCCTCCCCAAATGTGTAAAGTCTTGACTGCAAAGTATTCAAATACGAGATGTAGAAATCAAGTATGTGGTGAAGAAACTGAGGATTTCGTTATTCAGTCAGGGGTGAGGCAAGGTGGCATACTGTCACCCAGCCTTTTCACTACGCTAATCGACCGGATTCCCAATCGAGCACTAATTGACCAGCCATGGGGAGTATTGTTGCCATCTGGAAGGAAGATTTATGACCTTACTTTTGCTGATGATGTGGCGCTATAAACGATTTCATGGTTACAGGGGCCATTATGAATTGTCGGAAAAGTGAGACAAAATGGCGGATTCACAATGACAA
>JANTCA010080716.1:0-14585 GCA_024741275.1 Chironex yamaguchii
TTTTTTGAAGAATTTATATAATCTTTTAATGAACATAGGAGATTGAGGCTTTTGTAGTTTATTATATATATATATATTATTTGTGCGTGCGAGTTGTGAGGTGAGCATCATTTAAATCATCTCCCTATACATAAATCCATATATAGCTACAGCTACTGGCGTCTTAGCCAGAACCATAAGGCTTGTGGGTCAGACAGCTCAGCTCTAGGGATTTTTTTTGACGAATCCTGGTAAACCATCATTAAGTTTGTGGAGTTTTTGTGTGTATCATAAGGACCAACTATTCAAACATGGGGAAGTTCGGACTCGTTCTTCCTACTATTGATACACCACTGGTAGCTATACTCATTGACAGCAATATAGTTGCTATTTCCCACACATTAGTACCAAGTTGTTCTTAGACATTGGTTTGTGGTTGAGCCGCTGTTGATTCAGTGTCAAATGGTAACACGTCGGTGGTATTTAGCACGATTTTTGTTATTTTACATTTTCCAGCGATAACATCTACTTAGCCACCATTCCTGATCGTCTCTCGTTTCTGCAGAAATCCGTCTTTAATGAAAAAATTTCTAGGAATAGACTCTACTATCAGCATGATATTTGAAGCCAATTAATGCAACACAGTATGTCAAATAGGTTTACATTAAGTTCGTGTTACTTTGAAGGATTTCGTCCGTGGTTTGCTGTTTGATGTTATGGCAGCTGAAAAACTTTTAGTGAGATTAACTATTGATTTGTTTTGTTGTGGGCAGCAGTCTCTGGTTATGCCATTTGTGACAGAGGGGTGTCATTTTGAATGGTCGAGCATTGATAGCTTAAATGCTTCACTATTGTCCCAGATAAAGACTGTAGTCAGTCCACAGAACGTGCTGTCAAAGATAGATTATTGATCACATTTGATTTAGACAATCTGTTTATTCACCCTGCATGGAGTCCGTGTAGTGTAGAATTTGTGCTTACCATGCTTACATTTGCTTATGCTCGTCGAGTTCCTAAACTGGACAGCATGAGTAGTAACTGTTAATCAGAAGCCATTCCAAGCTTCATTGGGGTTTCTTTAGACCAATTAGATGTCTTTCTTCGGCAGTTTGGATGCTTTCATACAGGCGATTTAGATACTGTGCTTAGCCCAATTTACTATGGACCTAAATAAGGTGCGATTTCATCATGATACCATGACATGACATCTCTCATACTATACTTTGCTAATTTACGAACTTTTCCCCTTTTTTTGAAAAGCGGTCCTTTTGAATCCACCTTTTTTACTTTAGTACTATACATGGTAAGTTCATACGTTTATCTTGCACTTGTAATTTGCTCTGTTCTGCTTATTGATATCGTTATAATCTTTTGACATCATTACTTGCACTGTTTATAGCCAAGTCTATAAAAGAGACTAGGACATGTTTATGGTGTTATTGGTCGGAAATTCACGGATGAGTAGTGCACTTCATTGTTTGAAATCCTTTAAAAATTAATCATACACAAGTCACGGTAAGGTCTAGTCGTTTACCTTAAAAAACCCCAGATGAATAGTCTTCACTCAGTTAGTAACTAGTTCGTTGTAAGACATTATGTAGATGCGTTATGTTTTATTTTACGCATCGCTTGCAATCTTACTTTCTCTGAAGAACATTGGGTCAACCTCAAGAAGGACCTTCCAAATGCTTGATGTTGTATTGTTTAACTGTCTATCCTCTACTATTTTATGCATCATTCCAGTATGATCACGAAACAGGTTATTATGTAACGTTAGAAGCAAAGGAAGTAAGAAGATTGTCACTTTTTACGTGTCCATTGGCATTAAAGTATTAAGGTTTATGATTAATTTTAGTTACACCGGCATAAATACACGAAAAGATAGTTTTATTTGCAAAAAGAGTGGCAATTTTACAAATGTTTTATTTGATAGGACAAAATCCAGTGAAATAAAGAAGCAGAAGTTAGTTTTTTAGTGAGCAAATCTGTTGACCTTCGAACTTGGAACTCGCAAATGCAAACTAACCATCTTGACTGCTACTCGTTTCTTAATACCAACCGACCTGCATCAACCAATAATCCAATCAAAAGAAATATGAAAAAATTTTAACCTATTTTGCAAAAAAATGCAAAAAGTACTTTGACTAACTGGACGCGTATTTCAATGACGAGGCGTTTATTTCAGAAAGTTCATCGATTACAACGTATTGGCCATGTAGCTAAGTTTGATCCTCCGTAGAGTTGCCATCATAGGATATTCCTCAGATAATAAGATATTTTATTTGATTAATTGTGGTCAATAAATGTGCGTTCTGACTTGGGTCTGAAGTAGTCGAGAAGGAGGAAGAAGCTTAAAATGTTTCGTGAATATATGACTTGTTTATTGATATATGACAATTGCGAAGTAGTTGTTTATTTTGTTTTTACTTTGTTTGTATGTGAAATGTAGTTGCTCTTTATATTGTAAATTATATCAAGAATGCTTGCATGTATATAGAACAATGAAAACTATCTGGTACCTAGTGTGAGTTTGATTATTAGCAAACAATTGGAAACTACAATTTGTTGAAGGAATAGAAAGGTGACAGATAAACATGACCCTGGATAAAACTGCTTTTTAATATATTACTACATTAACGTCCTTCTCTGTTAGTCATCTTGTGCTTACTCGTTTTTAGTCTTTGTTAAAATGCTTTGCAAGATAGCCACGACACCAATTTGATGAGGAATCTCATCCTATGTCCTCTTGATTTTAGTTTATCAATATGTCAGTCGGTCTGGCTGTTTTTCTGATATTTCTATCTTATCTCCTTTTCAATTATGCGGTCGACATAATCAGTTGTCTTGCTTTTAATTTTCTTCTGTCGACACAGGCAGGTTTACGTTCCCGAATGTAATTTGGTGGTTAACTTATCATGTTACCTGTTTTCTTGCTCTTTCATTTCTTTGTGCCTTCTCTCTTTGTCTTTTCTCGCCCAATACTTGGTTCGCTACTTTCATATTGGTCAATTTTCTACCTTACATTACAAATTCTGTTATGTTTTCTGTTACTGTATGCTGACGAATCTATGTGATAAGTGACAGTCGAAAAGCTTTATAGATATCAGTTTTATTGAAGACGGTTTTTAAGTTTTGTACTTTTAAGAAACTTTTGATTTTCATTCGTTTCTTGTTGCATACTGTGTGCTTTTTCACTTACCTTGGTCTCGTGCCGAGCTCAATGATTCCTTGCTTGCTTGACTACTTAACTGGTTGACTGACACATACACTTGTTTTCTGAGCAAGATATACGCTTTGTACGATTAGTGCAGGAGGGGGCACGTTATAGTCTACGGCTAATCTAAGAAGTGCCAGTTATCCCCGTCCAGTTATCTCCATGTGACCACCCCTATTGACTCACTCTAGCCTGGATTAGAGTCGCTAGCTCTCCAATACTTTATTGGGTTGCCCGCATAGAGATTCAAGTCACGTTTTCAAGTTTCAAGAGGGTTCCGTTGCCTTATTTGTTTATTAACTCATTCATGAACTCACTTACTTTGTTACTAACTTTACCTGGCTCGTTATTTCACTTTTACATGCTTAAGTACATATTAATCAACTCGCACTCTGTATAGTTAGACTCGTTATCACATACACGCATGCGTTTGCACACGCCCTTAAGTTACCCTCCGAATAACTGTCGTCAGCAATTCAAAAAAATCAACTGATCACGTGCTCAACTGTTCTCACTTGCGTTCGCCAACCCACCGATATAAAATCCAACGCTTATCCACTTAATCTCATTTTCAATGGCTTTGAATTTTAAGAAATGCGTGATTAAATTGGAAGTAACGAGGCAGCCTGAACACGCGAAAGATGCTCACAAGATCAGAGTAGGACGCTGTTTTTATCAAGTGCGTTGAAAAACTTTATTGCAAGGGATTGCTTTTTAGTAGAATTTGTCCAAGCATTGCCCATTCGTTGTCAATAACTATCGTAAGAATTGTAATATTGGTTTGTTTCGAATACATTATTCGGAAAAAGTTACCATAAAGGTATTTTGCCTCAAAAATTGGACTTGAAATGTCATCCATACATGTTATCAACGTTTTATCCAGCGTTTGCTATCACCTGGAGCAATCACCCTATTTTCGAGTTTCAAACATCTAGCTTGAAGTTGAATGCTATTGATTAACGGTCAAATTAAGAAGTCCAATTAACGGATTTGACTATCACAATTGATTAGTACACCTGAGGTTTTCAATTCTTTTCACTCCAGACATTATCTCGCTATATTTCTTGGTAATCAATGTTGACTTATTCCTTACGTCACAAATTGCTTTGATTTTGAAAATCGACTTATTACAGCGGGTGCCCTTACCATATTTGCTCAGAGAAAATTGACGCGTATGGAGACAATCATGTGAAAATATTGGCTGCAACCACATGTAGTATCTTTTAAGTTTATAGTGACAATCATGTGAAAATATTGGCTCCAACCACATGTAGTATCTTTTAAGTTTATAGTGACAGTCAAGAGAGTCACGCCAGGGTCACCAAATGCCACTCTTAAATAATTGTTGATGTATAACTATATATTCTCTTAATGAAGTAACAGTTTTCTTTTGTATAAAGCAGACCACTATTATCTCTCGTTGGGCTTAAACCCATGAACCACTCGCCCACAAAGCCTGGTTTGTCGAGTGGTCAGCAGAGTATAACGTAGACTGAATACGACATAACTATGATGCTTCAAATTTACGTTTAGGCATGTCCGTGAATTTTTGGGTTAGTCACCAACTCTCTATAATTCAACGCTTAGACAATCAAGAGATATGGCCCTATATAGAGAGTAGTGAGTCCGCACGTTTCATAAGTTAATAGTTGACTCAAGCGTCATACCAAGTAATTACCATTATAAAAATGCATTTCTAGTAAGGGAACAGTGGGTAAGCTTTTATAAGTGTACTTGCTCGCAGTCCCACCCTCATATCCTGTTCCCTTTTACAGAAAGGTACTTTTAATGACGGTAATCGAAACTGATTAAGGAGACAAACACGACATCAGTAGAAGGCAAAGCCTTTAAACTACGTCCAACAATTCTATCGAGATAGTTTCCCGAAAAGTTGAAGTCACTTCATTTGGCGCAGATAAAAAGTTCATTGTTAGCGATTTTAAACTTCTTATGTAGTTTTAACTTCTGTTGTAACGTTCAAGGTGGATAAGATCTGTGGTTATGCGTGTTTCTCGTGCAAAAATAATACCTGCGAGTTGGCGTAGATTCTGAAAACGTCGACAAATAATTTCCAACCACAGAATTAAAGCACCCGCTGAATTTCTCTTACCTGTTCTTTTTTACAGCGATTCGGTTTTTGTAAACATCAGTACAGAGCTAATAGCATGGCATAACCCGAGGCTCGAACCCAAATAGTTCATCTGAAGAAAATATCACCGTCTAGCAGAATTGGCCCATTAGTGGTTCAGCCATAATCGTCGATGGGCGTAGTTACATTCGGTAGTCTGCCTGTAGGCCAGGTTCTGGAATACGCAACATGGTTTTGTGCCTAGGAATAGATTTTAGTTCCCGTCTGTACACGTCAACATTGAGGAGTAAATAAAGTTTTGAGGTAATTTAATCAGGGTCTGACAGGATGGACTGTCCGCCGTCTGTTCCATCCGGCTCGGCTAAAATTTAGTCACGATCCATAATCTCTGTTGGGAGATTGTTGGGTTGGCTACTGGTTGCACCTATTGGTCTATGTATTTGTAAACGATTCATTAATATATCTTGCGTGGGAATTAGTATATAGCCAGCAAAACACTAAAATTGTAACTGTACTGCTCTTGTGAAAAAAAGAACGCTGTATCCCCGAACTTTGGATTTACAAGGCCTTTATCATGGGACAGTCTGTCTTGCAAGCAGGGCACCCGCACTATGTTGCATATGCAGTGACATCGAGAGAAGTAGATGTCCTGGAAATAGTAGACGGCATTCTTTTAGTGTCTCTGGGGTGTGGGGAAGAGCGAAGAATATTTCCAGAGAGTTACCATAGGATACATATAGAACTATGTTTTGCTGAGTTTCGCTTCGAGTAATTTAATTACTTTCTATGATATGACCTACGCATGGGCATAGTTGCGACGGTCACTGACATGGCTAAGTTTTAAGTCATTGGATGGACTGGATTGCCAAATGCGCTTCTTTTTGTTGCTTTTTTTACTTATCGCTTAGAAAACGTAGCTGTTTATCATCACTAGACAAACAAAAGTCAAGCAACTTAAGTATATAAAAGTTTAACATCGTTTGAAACGACTACCAATACCAAGGACTAAGTTTCTCGAATCAAGTTGCCAGGTTTTTTTATTGCCCTATCTCAGGTGATTAAGTATCTGATTACGCGCTATCATAGAAACCTCTAATTGTAACATACAGAGCCACTTCTGTCACTGAAGGGAGTTATTGTTCCTGTGACTGTGTTAGACTCCTTGTCCACTGCATGATACCAAAACAGGTGCTTTCAGGACCATATAAACAGAGGTTTTATATAGCTGCCCCACTTTTTGTACCAAGGAAAAATATTTTAAAATTTGTCAAATTATTTTCGTGTGTAAGAAACACTATTTACGTGTTTTAATAAGACGTATTTTTACGTATTGTCTTCAGTATTCTAAAACTAAAATTACCCATGATCATATTGTAAACGGATGTTGAAGTACACCATTCAATCACATGCTCATCGAAGTCTCCTGAATTAATACCATTTACTACCCGTGGAGATACACGGCCCAACAGAAATAAGCATACAAGTTTTAGCACTGATTCCATCCATTTAGTCAAATCTTGTAGTAGGTTGTCAATTAAATCTATAGGTCTTTATGCTTGCAACAGGCATTTTATTATTCATGGAATGCTATTATCAATTCCCGTCTTGATATCACATGGTAAAGATTATAATGCACGAATCGTTATTTCCTTGCATCTACTTCTTTCGTATGGATTGTTTTATCCTATATTGTCTAATAAAATGCAGCATTATATTCTGACTTCTTACTGTGGTCAGTGTAGCATGGAAAATAACTTTGATCAATGTATAGTACCTCAGTCTTTAAACCTTGCCATCACAATTCATGTCCGAGAAAGAACATCTCGTTAACTTGGTGGTCAAGTATTCCGGAAAGCAGATCATGAGTTCGGTCCCCACCTGAAGTATTGGCTAGGTTCTCTGAGTTTCTCCAATTTTCATTTCTATTCATACATTAATCACAACTCCACGATTCACGGGTCATTATGCAGTGACAACGTTTTAGCTGATAACACCTATTAACTTTGTACAACATACATTATTATTATTATTATTATTATTGTTGTTATTATTATTACTATTATTATTACCTCAAAATGTTAAGAGCAAGAGAGCTTGCAATGACAATCAACGCAAATATTTTCTTTAGTAGATACCACTGACAATTACGATGTTTTCGAATTGTCGAATGGTACGATTTTCGCTTCTTAGTCAATAAAAACGCGCCCTTTAACTGTCAGTTGTCAAGTCATGCGAATTTCTTTCTCTACTTAATATCTACAAGTATTGAAACTCACGTATCAATTGAGCAAGAGAGCTTGCAATGCCAATCAACGCAAATATTTTCTTGAGTAGATAGCACTGACAATTACGATGTGAGCGAATTGTCGAATGGTACGATTTTTCGCTTCTTAGTCAATAAAAACGCGCCCTTTAACTGTCAGTTGTCAAGTCATGCGAATTTCTTTCTCTACTTAATATCTACAAGTATTGAAACTCACGTATCAATTGAGCAAGAGAGCTTGCAATGCCAATCAACGCAAATATTTTCTTGAGTAGATAGCACTGACAATTACGATGTGAGCGAATTGTCGAATGGTACGATTTTTCGCTTCTTAGTCAATAAAAACGCGCCCTTAAACTGTCAGTTGTCAAGTCATGCGAATTTCTTTCTCTACTTAATATCTACAAGTATTGAAACTCACGTATTAATTGAGCGCTTCGGATTTCATGGCGGTCTAATGGTCAGATGCCTACTTTCGTATTCAAACTGTTTTAATTGTTAGTGGAACAGTAGTTAGTCTTTAAGAGAGTCAAAGACATTTTTCAATAATAAATTTTTTTATCTTTTAGCACTAAAACAACAATTTATTTTCCATTGCTTTGTTTATCTATAGTTAGCCTAACCCTTGTTCTCTCAAATGTCCCTCGCGTTAAAATTGGCAAAACATACAGTGTTTCATTGGTTTCTGTCTTGATGCTTATTACTGTTGGGAAAACATTCTGAATAATATTTTCCGGCTTCTTCTATGAGTTCTCTTATCTTGTAGAAAGCAGCCATCGTTGTGTTTGTAATATACAACACTTAATTGGTATTCAAAGTAATGAATTGGAAAAAAACAATAACTTTATTCTAAAATGAATTACAACTGGATTGGTAATATTCACAGAAAAACGTTTGATTTTTTTAAAAACAAAAAATACCCCGACAAAAATAGAAAATGATATTAAATTTGTAGAACCAGATGAGAACAAATTTGACCAATTAAAGCGACCAGAGCTTTGATTATATTTTTAGGACCAATCAATGGCTGACAAAAACGACGGATATTTTTTAACTATTCCAAAGATTAGGTCTCTGAAAAGACTCTTGCTTCAGTAGACAGACACATGGTCTTACCGTTTTCGTGAGATTTAAGCGGACTAAATTTCCGACAAGATATAGGAGATCGAAGTATCCTGAAACAGGAATCTCTCAATTCAAGATGTGAAATTTTCAATTTAGGGGAGAGGAAGACTGACCTTGTACCTCTGAAACGACCGACTCTTCTCTTGCACATATGTGGAGTTTTGGGTCAAAGTAATAATGTACTCCAAGATACGTGTTATGTCTCTGGCCGTAGCAAGATTGCTTGCATCGTGTACACAAGGTTCCAGTAAGGGAAGCCACAATCATGCATACTAATCATATTGTAAACATATTCAATCAACAGCAGTATACATCTCCAGTGTTGTGCACTGACATTTACGTACGGTACAAATCTCTTCTAAAACATTCTAGAAGATGCGGAAATATGCCAAAGTGGCACAAAAGTACTATTTAGGATATTCTAAAAAGGGATAAAATAATGATAAGTCATTTTAGAATGAAAGGTTAGAGAAAGTTCTTGAAAGTTCAAGCGTGGACTTTTCCCGATGTTTCTCCAATACTTGACAGTACGATATTTTGATTAGAAGAGCCCATCAAATCTTGTGGAGAGAAAGGGAGGAGAAAAGCATAATGGCGTCCTAAATCATTATTGACCTGCGTAATTAGGTTACTTTGAAGTAGGGAGTTGCGTAATTTTAGCTACAAAGTTTTTCAACATTTTATTTATGCTATACGTTTTATTATATGAACAAGAATGCGAACATAACCCGAAATTAAAAATTGGAATTCAGGACACCAACGAGGTTAATGATTCAAGTACCTTGAACAAGGAATTCGCCTGAAAAAACGATGCTATCTGTAGCAGAAAATGGTAAGGATCAAAGATCTCAAATATTTAATGGTACGTTTAATACTATGTTCTTTAGACTTCACAAACATTTGTCTAAAGTTGTTTTGTTCTAATAAAGTTGAGGGCGATTGAAAGAGCTCGGTACAGCGTGTCGTAAACAAAATTCCTGATTTTTCAAGCTTCATTTGCTTCATCAAAACAAAATTCGTCGATGGCTTTCTCAAAGATTGAACCTGGTTGCCCCTGACATGCTTATGAAATGTTGTGGTGTTGGATAAATTAGGGCAGTTGCTTTACAAAGATACACTATTGAGTTTCTTTTCAGGACTTGCTGAGAAAATTATTGCCAACGTTTTCGGTTTCTTTGGCTTCTGTATTTATTGCTAGCTTTATATTCTACGCATGCTTTGTTCACTGGCACTTATAATAAAAGCAATAATTTCATTTTTATAAATTGAATTGGAGGCCATATCCTCTCTGACATCAATACAATAGGTTGAATACTAGAGAAAGAACTACAAGACGTCGTGCATTGGAGCACCTTCACATACTAAGGCATAAGTGAGAACCAAAACCCGTAATTGCTCAACAAAATTATTCAAATTACCACATATTAGACTATATAACAGATGACAGATATTGGGAGGACACTTCAGCCCCCATAGCCCAACTCCCAATTACCACCCTACAAGTGTCCCAACAATTATTTTCCTGCTTATCCCTATGGGTTCGTTTCCTTGCACACTGTGTTTAACAATGCTATCAAACTTGAACTTTTCTACATTTCATGTCACACTCCCAATATCTCGTTTGTCTCTGTTTTTGTCCATTTTTTGGTGACTCGCTTGTCCACTCTGTTCTTTACTACCTTATCATGTTACCCTTCGCTTAACACGTAGTCTGCATGGAGGAAAGTGTTGATTGATATCTTCCACGCATTTCTAACAATCACTTCCGTACATACGATCACTTGTAATATTTTTTTCACGTATGGTTCCTTATATTTTGAATAGCGCAGTCTTCGTATTTTCCTGAAACCGATGTGAATATGATTGGGATCCACGGCCAATAGCCACACATATGCCATCGAAGAATAGGAGAACATTTAAAACGAGCAACTCATGTCTATTAAATAATACAGAGCTCAAGTATTCACTTTACATCAAAAATACGGATCACATCAGAACAAGCTTCACTTTTTTCAATACAACAGTGGCAATTAAATGGAGAGATGAGCTAATATAGATGAGTTCATATTCGATAGAGGTTTATTGAAAACTGCATTATAAAGTACCATTACATAGAAAGGTATAGCACAGTAATGTGCTTTATATGCTAAGATAATACGGTATAATAAACATAAGAGGAATATAGTATGATAACTAAGAAAATAACCTGGATAATGTGTGACAGTGTTGTATAACACAGGATGATGTTGTATAGTATATTATAGATCAAACAGACAACATAGTTAACATAATATTGAACAGTATTTCGATAACGTATCACGGTACTCATCAGAATGCTGCACAGTAAAGTTGATTGGGATATGATAAGGAAGTCATACCCAAAAGTGTATTGCCGTGTCTCTAGTACATGACTGATAAAGTACAAAAATTGTATCTTTACCGCCCTTTTGAAGGACAGTGCTCTATCGGACTATGTCTAAAGCAAGCTTGTGAAGACTTATCTTTAGTTCACCAGATTTTAACTTGAGAATTAAACTTTTTCTGCCTTGTTTGTTTTGAGTACTTTTACGAAACAAAAGTTACTGGGCACTCTTTGTTCCTTTCACGAGTTCTCGTTATCATAAAACAAATACCCTGTTACAGAGACAAATGATCCACTCATGAACTTGGGATCTCTATCGGATAGTGTATTTCTGTAATATAATCCTTGTTATTAACGACACTCCAAGTCCTCTCGATCTTTACTTCGCGTCATTATATTGGATATCAAATCAAGTTGTTAATAATCCGTAATTGTATCTTTCCCAATTTGGATACGTGCTCTGTAATTATATTGGATATCAAATCAAGTTGTTAATAATCCGTAATTGTATCTTTCCCAATTTGGATACGTGCTCTGTAATTAAATGACAGTCAGGATTATGGACAGTCTGACAACTATCTGAACTGAAGCAAGAATTCAAGGGATTCACTTTTTATTTATATATTGGTTACAGTTCTCAGAATTCGTTAGCTCATTACAATTTCAGTCAAGTTTAGAAACATGAAAACAGTCTTGTTTGTTTTACCTTTTATCGTAAATTTCAAAAAGAACAGGTAACGACTCTTTGATTGTGCTTTCATTAGTAGATAATGAACTTAAAAACACACGTATGAGGTATTGTGAACTGATACAATTTTGTGGGAAAGAATGTGTAAAATTCTGGTTCGTATGTGAGATACGCTTCGTATTTTATCAACATTCAAAGAGGAAGACAGAGGTAAAGTTAATAGATAAAGCAAAATCCAACCGACGTTGTGCCAATTTCGTCTTGTTCAATAAGTACCATGGTCCAGTGATATATGGTCTCGGTTCGATTCGCCATTCAGATGTCGTTTCTCACTCTGCTTTCCATTCTAATGTGAATAATCAAGCGCTGTTGGGGGAAGGGATTAGCAATTTCACTAATGGAAAAAGAGCAATGCCCACACCTATCACAAATGTGTCTCCTACGTGGTGTGTCCGGCCACTCTCCAGTCTTTTTACTGACATATTCTCGAGTAGATATAACATCAATGTTAAGCATCTGATGAGATGCGTTTTCTATATTGTATGAATAAGGTCATACTGTTACAACCTTTCGTTGTGATGTGATCAAACCTCCAGATTCATGAAATAAGAGTCGAAGACTCGCTTTCTCAACAGAAGTAAAAGTAGTTACAGAGACCACGGAAGCGTGGAATCCGGATCTCAGTTCTGAAAATCTGACACCTTTCCTACTTCGCTATACAGCCTCTTTTCATGCCTGTCATATCAAAAGACGGATTTGAACCACAAAGCTTAGCTTCATCAGATCAAGATCATTAAATCCAAGGTGCCGCACTTCGAGTACTCTACCATCCATGTGGGTGACTTCGTTTTTAACCTGACATGTCTAGAGGTCTTCAGATTACTGTCTTCTGGTCTGGGGTCTGTAAATCCTGTGCATTTTAGCTATTGAACCATCTGAGCTACATTGACATGCTGAGGTTATGGTGATTTTTTAATTAAAAGATTCCATTATATTAACGCATATTCTTGCGGCTATCAGTGCAAGGGTTCCCACTGAATCGGAGTTCTCGTCTTCTCGCCCAATGAACGATCTCTTCGGATGTTATTTCCGGCATTCATGCAGTTTCAAACTTCATAGGTCCATCAGCAACATAGTTCCTAGACGCTACTTATAGTGTACTGGAACTGGCAATACGCGCAGAGGTAAGGATCAATGCTCATCAGTGTTGAATTTATTAGCCACTATAAGCGGTTTCTTTGACCTCAGTAGTAAGTGACCGTACAGATATTATGTCCATATAAGCTCCATAGCACCCTGGTCTAAGTTTATGCTATTGTTTTTCCCGAGACTGAAAATTGTAAGAGGAGGGTTTGAATCAGACACAAATACTAGACAAGAAGTAAGCAACTAAACCTTGGGTGTTATGATCACTCAACGTCATTGAAACTTAAATCAGGAACAGTTTAAGCAAGTGGTGTTTTAAGATGTGGCTTTCTGTCCCATTTCATGTACTGTCTAGCTCTGATTTTATTCCTTACTTCTAATCATCTTCAATTGTGTGAGATGGACCTTTTTAGCTTTAACACACTGGAAAATGATGCAACTGACCAATCGATTTTGCAAAAAAGAAAAATATAGAGAGAAATTTTTGTTATACAAAAGCAGGAAAACCAGTCCCTGATGTTATCCTGTTATCTCATGATGTTCCCTTGTTGTCAACTTTTTCATCAAATATCACGATGCTGGATTACAGATGTGTTTTCTCTTTTCTTCATGTTTGTATTTCTTGCCAGATGTCAGTAATATCGGAATATAAATAAAAAATTAAAAACAAGTATTCTTGATGATCTGATGGTTATTCGTGTAGAATTTTCTGGATTATCCTAATAAACAAAGGCTTACTTGATGGCACAGCAATCGTATCCCAATGATTAACTTTTGTTTTGCTGTGACGAAAGTGATAAAAAGTGATTTTCCTAGACGTCTGCATGAGATCTCTAATCTTGATCTCCTTACCTAACTTATAATCTTCATAAAGTAAGGATTTGCAAATTGATAAAACGACCGCTTTCTATAAGAATATAACGCATAAAATCATTGACATACAGACAGGGTGGCTCGCATATAAATATACGCACTGCCGTGCTCAGAACTATTAAAGCGCTTTAGAATAGATTTGATTAAAAAGCCCAGCATGGGTGGAACTACTTGTTAACATCTCTTTTGCATTAGTGCACTTGTAAACTTCTATCGTGTACAAAAGCACCTGTAAACGTATGTCCTGCAGAGAGGGAGCTACAAATCATTTCTTATACACAAAAGCAGTATTAGGTCGTTTTTATGTACGTAAGTTTGTAAAAATTTGTCATCTAGACACGAAGTTTTTTAAACTTTTATCATGTCTAAACGATTGCAACACGTTTACTGTCCATGTAAATACTATTAAATGCCTTCGTTTGACGACATACCTGCAAACAATTGTCTTTCATTAGGATACTATTACTTTTTATCATACACAGAAACAGTTTTATCAAGTAGACATCGATTGATACATACCTCTCGTAAACAGATAAACTAGAAACGTTCTGTCGTGCACGGAAGTACTCGAAAAAGTTTGTCGTGTACACACGAACGGTTGAACCTCTCTTATGAATAGGTGCACCAGCAATTTTTCCAGTAGATAGCTGTACTTGTAACCTGTTTTCATGCACAGATGAATTTGTATTTGTCTGCTTTTACTTTTCGTCACACTTAAAACAATTTTTGAATGCCTGGCTTGCACAAATGAAATTGAACAATCTTTTTGTGGTACAAAACTTGAAAATCGCCTTGAAAATTTGCGACATTGCGCTAAAATCATGCTGTATCATACTATAATCATAC
>JANTCA010080727.1:0-14584 GCA_024741275.1 Chironex yamaguchii
ACAATAGCTGCACTAAGTGGGAGCCGACCGGGCTCGAACTGGTAACCCTCAGACTCAAAAGCCAACACTCAAACCTCACCCCCTGTACCATCACAGCACAAAAAGATTTGGTGAAGGACATTCAAAGTCCTTAGCATTACAAGAAAAAACCCAGCAGTGGGTAAAGGAAAATTCATTGACGTTTTCTGTGTTTCAGTTTACGCCTTCATCATCATCAGTGTCAGATATATGTAGTATCTGTATATGTGTGTATATGTATGTACGCATGTATGTATGTATGTATGTATGTATGTATGTATGTATGTATGTATATGTATGTATGTATGTATGTATATATATATATACACGTAGATATATGTATACATATGCACTGGCTCATATATGAATATGCTTCATAGATTAAACAATTAAATAATGTACACAAGATAAAAAATATCATTACAGTATGATGATTGAATAAGGAAAAAGGATTATAATTAAAGTCAAATTAAAACATCAAAGAATGGTGTCTGTTCGAGCTATAATTTATGTGTTAGCTATTTGAGTAATTAATATTAGTAGAGCAACTAGTACAACACAAGACCAATCCTTTGGAAAAAAATATGACCATCTCAACACTTATGATATTGAAGCAAAATATAACACATTCTAAAGTTAAGAACATTAAATCAAAATATAGCTGCTTACCCATTATTAAGGCATTGCAACACACTTGACATACCCTTGCCAGCTTGTAATTCATGTATTGCAAATGAGACTTTAAATTGCAACACGCTGCACACAAGACCTGCATGGCAAGAATATAAATTTTTTCATTAACCAAAGAGATTCTGCAAACAAAAAATAAATAAATACCATAGCCATACCCCACAGTTGCTAGTGGCTCACAAAACATTGGTTCTTCCCCATCAATCTCACAAATGTTTTATAGAATTTGTAACTACCTGTAAAATACTTATAAACTCATTAAGAAATTATGTCCTTAGCCCTGTATAACTCCATGTAACTGTGTTGCCTTTTGAGGAAGAGATCCCTTCATAAATTTCTGACCCAAAAGACCTTCATCATATCAAGTACATGTAACAATGCAAGAACAAGGTGAAACCACCTTAACACAGCATGGCGGCATATATTTAGCAATGGTACCCCTTAGGAATTGTAAGTTGATTTCATTGATTTTTCTTGTACTTTGTTTTTCTAATCAAGTGTTTGTAACTCACATCTAACTGGTATTCCTTTTAAATTCAGAACACAGCATCCAAGACATTTTAATCTCAAACTTTAAAAGTATACTAGGCCAACAACTGGTAAGCTCTGATTTTGCAGATATTTAGGTGTTGAACTAGACCAAAAAACTTAATATCTAACAAATACTTGACTTAAGTTGTCCTTGAAAGACAAAGCAATGAAATTGATAAGATCAGAGATACCTTCCCACATGCTCTGCAATGATGTCTTCTTTTGACCACAGTGAATCTTGCATTACATGCCATGCAATTTTTGGCATCTTTATCTGGTACCCACTTTGGAGGCACAGTACCCAGTGTTCTAATTCTGGGATCCAAATTCTGAGTGCCTGTGGCAGGAGATGCCATTGTGCCAGAATTTTGTTCTTCCACTGTTGCTTCACTTAACACATTCTCTTGATATTCACTTCGAATAAA
This sequence comes from Chironex yamaguchii, assembly GCA_024741275.1. Taxonomy (NCBI): domain Eukaryota; kingdom Metazoa; phylum Cnidaria; class Cubozoa; order Chirodropida; family Chirodropidae; genus Chironex; species Chironex yamaguchii. Next base: position 1,665 of record JANTCA010080727.1, read on the forward strand.
TTCCTCTAAATCTTCACTTCCAGAGCTAGCAACAGTATTATCCCTGGCCCGGTTTCCTTCACAGGCATCAAGATTTTTTCTTGCTTCCTGTTCATTTATATTTTCAATATTTCCACTTATACTTTGATCTTCTCGCTCTATTACTTCCTCATTATCTCCTCCCAAATTGACTGAAACTCTGTTTCCATTTATAGTTGGCATTTCCTGATCACCGTGTTCTGTAATGGTACTTTCTGGCTCAACATTTCCTGCGTGTAACTGATCATTATGTACACACATTTCACTAGTGCCATCACCATTGACAGCTGTTTCCTCAGCAAGAATAATATCAGCAATCAAAGCTGATGTTATATCATGATCATCATGAGTGCTAGTAGTCACTCCTTGATCTTCCTCAAAAACTGTTGCCTTAGAGATTAGACCATCAACTTCTTTGTTGTTGGAAACATTAATCACACCAGGATGAGGATCTTGTGACTCAAGAGGTAGCCCATTCTTGATGTCACTAAGACTCACCTCTGATTCTTCTGTCATAGGCTGCTTTACTTCAGATATGTCAATGACATTAGCATCACCACTTGGCACAGAAACCTCACCACAACCATCAACATCATTAGTTGATATATTTTTCAATACAGACAATGCAGAGTTGTCATCTGCATTTATGGCTTCTTTGTCATGCTCCAACGGTCCACCTATATCATTCACCAGTTCAGTTACAATAACATCACGTTTCTCTTCTTTTGTAGAGTCATCACAAACAAATTGCTCTTCTTTCTCTCTGTTATTTGGAAAATCTGATGGAACCTTAGGAAACTCTAAAAGGTCAATATCGACTTCCCTTTCGTCCAGAGTTAATCCATTTGATTTCTCAGTCGCAGTATCACTTTTTGTTTCGGGAGAAATAGACACATCAACATCATCTAGGACACCTTCTATGTCTGGAAGTAAGGTAAGAATCTCTCCAACATCAGTTGTCTCATCCAAGGCTGTGGACCCTTTTGGCTTCCCTGTAAAGCTTTGTACTTGACTTTTAGATTCACTGGGTTTATCTGTAACACTAATATCTTCAATTTCAAGATCAAGAGATGCTATTTTAAATCGTCTCAACCTCTCTAAATCTCCCTCAATAGATTTCTTGTTGATTGTTGAGGTACTATCTAATACCTTTAAATGTTCCTCAGTATCTTCATATGTTATATATTTTTGTATATTGTCATCATCACATTCATTTTGGCCATAAACAGGTTGAACAACAATTGGTACATCATCACACTCTACAGAAAATGATCGAATCTTTTTTAGGTCAGACTGGATGGAGTGTGCATTTAGTTGGAATAAATTTGATAAGTTTTTTTCTGCCAGTGGTTCTAACTCATCTTTGTGTTCTTTGATTTCTTCGTTCTCCTCATTGAAGTAACTGACTGGGCTCCATGGTTCATCCAATACAAATTGATCAAGGCCAGGCTCTGCTGGTTGCTCATTTCCTTTTTGTTGCTCCTCTGCCATTGTCTCCTTCCATGCCACACTTTAATAGTGAAAAACAGACCGTTTTCTTCTGTAGATTAAAAATACAAATAAGTGAAATGGTGGACTTTCGGAACATTCTACAATCAATTAAGCTTAAGAAGGATATATACATAAAATCCAAATAACAAAATAAATAAAATGTCAAGACAAATAAACTGAAAACCAAAAGCACATGATGTGTGCAGTAAGAACAGTTTGTCAATGCATGAACCTGAAGAACCCAGAAAGATTTAGAAATTCTGCCGAAGATGGTATGGGCAAATAATGATCATACATAATCTGTATTGAGGGATCAGTGATTTATCGATAAAAAAAATTAGACAATGTGTTTACAAAAATAAATGTCAATTATATGGTTAAGAAACAAAGATAATGAAAGACAAGGCCATTGTATTACTGTCAGAGGTACATCAACAGGGAGCTGAGGGTAAACATTTATCATATCATACCATATTCATATTATAAATTCCACTACCTTCAACTCATACAAATAACTATACAAACATCATCACTTTCATTATTGATTTATGTCAGCTTTATTCTATCTGATGGAATTATTAATGTGATATTGACAACCTTTCCTTCCATGAAAGCATCCCTTTTCTCTATCTCTTCTGGTCAGCAGTATCTTCCTTTGCTCAGACCAGCCAGACTACACTCCTTCAGAGTAGCATCTTTGGTCTTCCTCTTCTTCCTTCCACTTCAAACTCAAGACCTCTTCTCCCATCTCTTCTCAAAACATATCCTAGCCACTGCATTGTGCTTCTTCTTGTGACCTCTATTACATTTTCCTTCAGACCCAGTCTTTCCATCAGCTCTTTCCACCCTGTCCAATCAATCAGCTTCATGCCAAATGTACATCACCTGTTCCTAACCATTGCCTGTTCTGTTTCTCTCAAATAATACATTCCCCAAATCTGAACTACCCACTCTTAATCTCACACATATGTCAGTCAGTCAATGCATTTCCACCTATTACTGAGCATTCACAGCTTCTACGGTAATAATTCTCCACTGAGGGCGATCTTGAGCTAAAGTTTCCAGGTGGTGTAGCCATGTTGCATTGTACACCTTCCTGCTAAGGCCAAATGGTTCCAAGATGAGCTTTTCAGCCCTCTGCTTAAAGTAACGTGCCGTAGTCATTCTGACCCTTCCTTTTGCACACATATGTAATGACAGGTCATAGACCTCCCCCTTTAATCCAAGGGTCAGTCTTCTACCATATTACACTGATGGTAGCTTGTTCAATTTTATCCATCCTAGCCATGTTCTCTCTACTACTGTTACTCCACTTTTACCTCAAATAGTGATGGTGTTACCTAGTTAGCAAAAAATGTTCACTCTATCTGGCTGCTCCAATCTTCTTACACAGGCCTTGCTTTCTACTATTACATCAAACTTCCCATGCACTTTCCTTTCCCATCTGACACACTGAAAACAATCTGCTGATCTCCAGGCAATCCTCTTATTCCTCGTGTATCTCCCATATATCAATATACAAATAGGTACTAGAAAACATTGCAGGTAACAGCAATGCAACATTATGGAAAATTATTACATAATAAAATATAATATATAATGGAATAGAAAAATCATATACAACACAAATACAAAATAAAAAACATAAATAGTATGAGCAGAATAATTCAAGAGGGCGCTTTCCAGTAAGTACCCCCACACACACCACCACCACACACACACACACACACCCTATCTCAAAATATTACTAATTGACTTGAGATTATTGAAAAAAATTTACAAATCGAATGATTGATTGATTTCTTAAATTTTAGTTGACTGTGTGAATATATGGTTAATTATTGCACCACGGTAGGATTTGTTAGATGGACGGATGGTTGGATAGCTCTTAACTGGTGAAATCGTCCAATGTCATTATGAAAACTGTCACATAGAAGAGGAAATGTACGAGTACCGCCACCTAGCATTTAATGGATCAATACATCAATTTTCCTTCACACACAACTTCGAATAAAAACAACATTGGGCTATACAGCTGTGATAGTATAGAAAATGCAACAAAAGAGGGCTAGGAAACATTTAGGAATCTTTCTTAATGATTGATTCTACCAAATGTACACTTTAACTCCTCGGCCTATACGTTAACACATGCCCAAGCATTGGATCGGTAACTAAAAGGCACTTTGAGTGATACGTTGTACCTGTAGAATCCTTGTTAAAATCAGTGATGTCAATTACATTATAATAGACAAAGAGACTATTTTAACTTTCTTTGAAACGTATCTGCAATAACAAACTTAGCTTAGCCACTCACGCGAAACTGCACGTCTAATATTCTCACTTCCTTCTACCTCAATATTTAAGATAAAGAACTGTGTGCTTACAGTAAAAGAGGTGCCAAGACCCACCGTTGCAAACCAGAAGGATAATTCTTTGACGTCTAATACAACATAAGTCAGTTTAGATTAATCACTTACATTTCAACAAATGTACCAACGCAACACCGTAGTAGGTCCTACTTACACTTACAGCTCGGGAGTGAGAATTTGCTCGTCCACTGACATTAAATGAAGTCTTTAACTCGTGCTCCGATGCAGAGTTTGAAAAAAGAACCAGTGCAATTCATGCAATTGTCTAGAAATTATTCTCAGCCATAGCATCCACTCCACTGTTGACTTCTAGAAGAATCAGCAACACCACATTGATAAAAATTGGTTGTTGTTGCTGTTCATCATGGTTGATCATGAAACGTCACAGGGCATGAAGAGCAATGACACAGCACTTTGTGTCTTAATCCTTATGTTTTTTCAAATCGTTTCACCGACACAAGAATTAAAGAGAGGATAACCAAAACGCAGATGTGTCAAATAAACATTCCCTAATTTGATGCTTATGCTTCGGTAGTAAATCCAGAATTTCAACTTATACAAAGTCCCTACAAACCGGCAATAAGGAAGACAATATTGCTTAAAACAGCTTTTTTCTGCCTTAAGACTGATTTACACTACCTTTGTTGCTTCAATTTTTTCTTCGATATTAGCTTTTGAGACATTTGAGAGAATCACTTTATTCTGATAAATGTTACTTATAAATATTCCTTGCCTTCATTGCACAGAATTTTACTAGTTGGTATCCATTGTTTACTACTAAACGGAGAGTCTATCTTTTAGAACATTGGGTTGCAAGAAATTGTTTGTATAATGGAGCTTTTTTCAGCATTTTATGTTAAATACAATGAAAAGTTATAACTAAATTGATGATCAATACTGATATTCGTTTCTCAACTAAGCAAACTTTAACTATATGCTTACTTTTTAAGTGAAATGGGCATTGCAATGGGGTTGAGAGATCCCTGTGTGACACTCAGACTCTGAGTTAGATCTGCCCCTGACTTAAATGTTAGGAGAAGTTAGATGATACTGGAAGTTTTCAATGCGCGTAATTGGTGATAATTATCCCTTCCTGAAGATTTTATTTTGGCTTATTTCCATATAGAAGTCGACGGAGTGGTCTTGTGCTATGAACAGAAACTAAGGCATGAGTACGACCACCAGGGCGTTGAACCCACGTCTCCCGACTGCAAATTTAACGTCCTACCTCTTGTCTATTGGTGTATACGCTGTACAATTGTAATTGTGTTTTGTGCCTACAAGGCATCCATTAATCACAGTTTCTATTATCCTATTTTTATCTCAGGTCGTTGCCATCATTTTTCAAAGGCGCTGACATATTGAGAAATCGTACGTAAAGTAAGTCGGAGCTTCAAGGGTTTTGTCTGAATGTTCTTTTTCAGGTATAAGGAATGTTCGAAAGATTCTTGATTATTCAGCACTGATCTTTTACTCTTGTAATTTGGTACTTTTCTGTTAGTAAGTAGGCTTACAAGTGGCATGTGTTTGACAAACAGGCCATCCATTGAGATAATTGAATGCAGTAGGAAAAGCGTCAAGTTTGCAGTCGGGGTAACTGCTTCGAATCTCCTAGGTCGATAACTAATAAATTGGTTCAGCAAATTTTCAAGGCGATCTTTAAATATATTTTTATTATATAGTGGCCCTTCACCACTAAATTTGTTCGTGCGAAGCCCGATCTTAACAAATTTATCAAGATAGAAAAGGCAACTTTTACTCCCGGGAAAATTATTCTTTTGACGAAATCGTTAGACTAAGTTATTTACATTTGTGACTGATGCTATACAAATTTGCAATTTCTAATAGGGGCAGTTACATCATTTTTACGAGGCAGAAAAGAATAGATAAGCCTAGAGTAAGAGAAAACCACCTGGCATGAAGCTGATGCAAGATTATGCATGGCTAAAATCATTCTAGTAAGAAAAAGGGAAAAACTACTAATGATTGAGCCATAGCAATACCATGCAAATGCTTAAGAACTTTAAAAAAGATCTTTACCGACTATAATTCAAAAACATGGGGACTAAACAGACCTATTTGGCGCACGAGAGGAGTCTGGACCCATTAAACATTATTGGTGCATCAGAGGTATCTGATCTCCTTAGCCCTGTTTGGTACATGAGTTTCTGCACCAATTAGACCTATTTGTTACATGAGAGGTATCTGAACCACTTAGACCTATTTGATGCATGAGAGGTATCTGGACCAATAGGAATCATCTCGTGTATGAGAACTGCCTGAAACCCTTGGTATATGAGTGGTATCTTGAGCAATTTGATTTCCTTCGTTCAAAAGAGGCATCTGGACTAATTAGCCATACTTAGTGCATGAGAAATACCTGAACCACGTAGACCAATCTGCTGCAAAAGAGGTTTTCATAACAAGTTGACCAAATTGGCTCACAAGAGCTATTTGCAGCAATTAGACCTATTTGCTGCACAAGAGGAATCTAGACCAAGCAGACCTACTTGGTGAATGAAAGGCGTCTGGACCAATTAGACCTACTTTGTGTATGAGAGGTATCCGGACCAATTATATCAACTTGGTGCACAAGAGGTATCTAGGCCAATTAGACCTGCTTTGTGTATGGGAAGTACCTGGACCACTTAGACCTACTTGGTGCATGTGAGGTATCTTAGCCATGTAGACCTATTTTCCGCACAAGAGTTATCTGGACCAATTAAACCCGTTTGGTACATGAGAGGTATCTAAACCACTTATACCTACTTGGTTCACAAGACGTATCTGGACTAATTTGACCTATTTGGTGCACAAGAGGCATCTGGAATAAGGTGACCAATTTGGTTCGCAAGAGGTATCTGCAGCAATTATACCAACTTTGTGAAAGAAGAGCCAATTATTTAGGCCGATTAGAACTATTTTGTGTATGGGAGGTACCTGAACCACTTTGACCTATTTGGTGCATGATAGTTATCTAGTCCAATGAGTATATGAGAGGTATATGAACCGGTTAGACCTATAAGGTGCACAAGAGTTATTTGGACCGGTTAGACCGATTTAGTGGATGAGAGGTATCTGAACCAATTGTATCTATTTGGTGCACAAGACGCATATGGACGAATTAGACCTATTTGATTCTCAAGAGTTTTCTGGACCAATTAGACCTACTTGGTGCATGACAATTATCTGAACCATTTAGTACACAAGAGGTATCTGGACCAAGTAGACTTATTTGTTTTACATGAGGTATCCAGACCAATTAGACCTATTTCTTTCACAAGACGTATCTGGACCAATTGTAACTATTTGGTGCATGAAAGGTATCCGGACCTCTCAGACCTACTTGATGTGCAAGAGGCATCTCAACCAAGTTGACCAATTTGGTTCACAAGAGGTATTTAAAGCTATTAGGTCTATTTCGTGCCCAAGAGGTATCTGAAGTATTTAGACCTATTTGATGCATGAGAGGTATCTCGGCAAGTTAGACCTTTTTCGTGCATGAAAAGTATCAGAAGCATTTATAGCCATTTGGTTCATAAGAGGCACCCGGGCTGTTTAGCGGTAGCATGTGCCAGAAATGTGAAAGAAATAGATCGCTTCGAGATAGAACTTTTCTCTACAGCAGAATTTTTCCATCTAACTATAGCTACTGCGAGACCAATCCTGAATACAACTTTTTCGTTTTAAACTGAGTAATTTGTTTCGGTAGATAAGATCAATCGAAGTTAATACGAACTATTCATGACAAGAGACATACTCGACCTAACCAGGATTTTTCCTTAAATGAGATTAATGGCATCTTATCAGGCACGACCCTGGGAGGTGCTGGGGGTCAGGAGCCTCCCTTACACTCGGCTTTTAAAACTTTTCTAAGATGAGTGACAATTGAGTCCAAACTACTGTGTTAGCACCGTACAACACATCTTCTTAAACATGAATTTTTAAGTTATCCATTAGTCCCTGTTTGCGGGATTTGGTTTAGTATCAAATGTTTAAACCCAAAGTTCTGGATCCGCCCCTTTCTATTTGTATTGCTCAGCGCATGAGAACTGTTCAAATTGACAAGTATTGTTTCTTCCTTTCGAACAATTCCAACTGATTAGAACAGTCGATAAGAACTATCCTTTTGGGTGGATGTTACCTGGGCTGTTTAGTACGGATTTTCAACATAATTAATGCTTTAAGATTTACTAAGACTTAGATTATCTAAAAGGTGTAACTAATTATTCCTCGTTTTGTTTATCGTCACTACAACTACGCCATCGTAAGTATCGGCACGTCTTCAACTTTTCGAATTCTTCTTCTAAGGATACGTGTTTTGTATACGATTGATTATTTTCAGGAGGATGCTCGAGGTAAAATTTCTCAATCCGTCTGCGGCTTTCTGCTGCGGATGGAGTCTCGTGTACATCCAAAGATTTTCCCTTTTTATCAAATGCTAATCGAGGGCGAGTGCTTGTTGGTGTCATCTTTGAAGATAAGTTAAAGCTCAATTTCTCCTCGCTGTTAGAGAAGGTGTGGAGTCGTCGTGCAGGCTTTTCAGTGCTATATAACCTAGTTTTTTCCTCCAAGGAGAGACATTTTCGAAGAGAGTTAAAAGTTGGGGTCATGTACCCTTTTACGGCTTTTGAAGATAAAGCAAAATCCTGATTTATTTTGGGCTGGGATGGAGCATGCTCTGTGTAATCATTGGAGAGTGCCTTCCTTCTATACTTATCTGTCTTGAACTGGGTATTACTTAAATACATCTTCCCTTTTAGAACGTCTCTCATTCTTCGAGAAGCTTCCAATGGAATCACGGTTGCTTTCGAGGGAATAACTACTGCTTCTCCTTCTGACTCCGAACGTGTGCTGGGATTATTATCATTATCATGAGAGTGTCGAGGTTGGCCATAGAAAGTACATAAAGGTGCTGTGGTCTGCCCCCTATGCGATAACACGGAACCATAAAGTGGTTTTACCTTTAAGGACTTTTCGCTCAATTTTAACAAATCAGGTGTTGATGAGACATCTTTGTTGATAATGCTTGAGCTGCTTTGCAACTTCAAGGTTTTCCCATGATACATGGCCAAAGAGCTGTTGTGTGTTTCAAGTAACTCATGGTGCCTTGAAAGATCCATTACATTTTCACTGACAGAGTATTGCCTGTGAGGGTTTAACTGCTGCACAGAAATGCAGTCATGCTTTCTAGGTTGAGCAAATGTTTGCCCGTGAGACATCTTCTGGATAATTAATACAAACTTGGATTTACACTTAATACTCAAAAATACTATTGTTTTACTGACTGCCTTCGGTTGTAGAAAAGTCAGTTCATTTATCAAACGACAAACACGTCCGACTCAAGTTTAAATGAGTGAGAATCACTAAAAGCTTGTCAAAAAGCAGAACTGACCCCGACTAATAAACAACGACGTATCATGTAATACAGTACCACTCCGCTAACATTCCAAAAGTCAGGAAACGATCTAAACCAAAACGCATACTAGTCAGCAGGCCATATTTCACCTATGCATCTATTATGCCGTTGACCCTGAAAGGTTTTTTTCATACCAGCCAAAAAATAGGTAATTCAGTCGCCCTGGAGCAACGTGCATCCAGAGATAATTGGAACTACCCTTCCTCACAATGATTTAATATACGCAACAGTTGATATTCCAGTTGCCTCGAGGCCACGTATATGCAATGCCAATTGGAACTATCTTTCTTCACAGTGATTTAACATGTGCAAAACTTGGTAATCCAATTCAATTGGAGCAATGTATATCCAATGCTAATTGCAACTATACTTCTTCGCAATTGTTCAACACATCCATCAATTGATATTCCGATTGCCTTGAGGCAATGTATATGCAGTACTCATTGAAACTACCCTTCAAGGATTTGACAGATGCAACAATTGATAGCCCAATTAGCTAGGAGCAATGTATAATTGTATATGCAATGTTCTTTGGCAACATCCTTCTATACAAAGACTTAACAAGTGCTTAAATGCTGATCGAGTTTGGTTGCAAAAGTGCTTATATAATGTACTTTTACATTACATTTCTTTAGAATAGTGTTATACATGCCATCTTAGAAATCTAGTTTCCTTACTCCAACAAAGTGTTATCAACATTTGTGTTTGTTTGATTTACGTATCCAAGAAAATAGTACTGTTTTTAAGGTGATAATAAGGTAAGACGAATCCTCTAGCTATTATAAAAATTGAGTGCAAGTGTATTGTAGAGATCTTGTACAAAGTTTCTTGTTTTCTGCTTGCTAACGTTAATAACTGGAGAATACAAAATGGAGACTCAATACAACAGTAGATCATAAAGGAAGCAGCATTTTCTGTTTGTTATCTAGGCCGTATCGTTCTGGGAAAATTTCTGCGGCAGGTGCCTCTGAAAAAAGACCTGCTAACAAGCCGTGCTAAAAGTAATTATAACAACTATAGTCTTTTAGTAACTTTATCAAAATGAACGTGAGATTTTCAGCTGAGAAACAAAATACCTTCCCAGCCGTTTGTGAAAGGCAAATGAATCGATGGAGAGCATAAAAGCAAAACTTGGATTTAGGACTATATTAGATGTATTTGTAGAAACATCTACTTCGTTCTTGAACTTTATTAAATAAGAAATTATAGCCTAAAATTTATATCTCGTAATCTGCATTGTTGACAAAGTTGAAAAGCAGTCTGTGAAAAGAACACTTAGCCACTGAAAACGTTTTTTGATTTTTCTAAATTTATAACATGAAATAACGAGAAAAAACTTGGAGTTTACAATCCTTGACCATGACCAGTCATATAAAACATAGTATCTTCACAATCATTTTCTCATTGCCATAATCGTAATCTGTCTTCTTGATTGAGGACCGCTGTCTCGAATACATTGGTGATCAAAAAAGGGCGCCAGTTATGTAGTGTCCTACCTGTTACTCCCCCAATTCTTCTCCTTTTTCATCCTGAACCTAAGAAACTGGGGGAGTTCCAGAAATTTATTAGAATGGTGCTGCAGAGCAATACCTTACTGAGAAAGGTCTAAAGGGATTCAGTCATTCGTCCACGCAAATCATTACAAATAGACAAGGTTACCAAAGTCCTAAGGTTCACCAATGTATCATCAATTATGAACAATGACCATTGTCTTTCTGGGCATACTCAGAGGCCTCCTCGTACGCCTTATCCTTCTTATAAAGATACTCCAATATCTTCAAAATCTTGCATCCGCAGTGATTGAATTTTAAGTGGTGGTTAAAGGATAGACAAAGGCTCTTCTTTTTTTATGCAGCTCTGTAAGTTACCCGAGAATTTGACAATTAGTTTGCTAAGGACATTCCTCATCTGGCATCTGTAAGAATCTTGAAATGTGAAATGGAAAGTTGTTCCTGGATTATGATCTATCTTTATTGGTGGCCTTCGTGGCCTGTGAAACTTTTCATACTCTTTTTCTAGATCCACCCCAATTTTTTTTCCTAAAATAACAGCTGCTTGGATAAGGTTGTCATATTCGTCATCTGAAGAATGTATTCTATAAAGTGAATTGATACTTCCTTTAATAGCTGTTAATGCATCAATGATGTTCAGCTTTTCTTCTTCGATAGGTTTTGTGAGGATTTTGATCTTCTACATAACATTTTTTATGAACATCAAAAACATAATAAAATCGAATCTAAGGATCTTTGTCATTAATGCGTCTATTCTTGGCTCGGTTACAGTTTCCTTTACATCTTGCAGCAATTCAATAATGATTTCAAACCCATTCAGCCAGTATTGACTCAGCGCAAGCAGTCCACCTTGTTCTTGATAGATTTCTTAAATGAAGAGCATTTTCAACTTCCTTGATTTTCTCTGATACTAATGACTTTTGATTTTTACTACTCATAAAAACACGTGAATGGCCTCAAGCCGTTCCAATAACGAACAAGGGTTGCATCAGCAAGGACAGGGAACAGCTTGCATCTCTCACTCTATTTCTTATTTCCTTCCAAATTTCACCCGCTAGCAACTCAATAAAGATGTTTTGGGACTCTGGACTAAAATACGTGACATGACATGATCTTGAATATTTGTCATCTAGCCAACTTTTTAATGCTGGTGAAAGAAGCTTTACAATCTGAAAGAAGTTTCCATTTTATTTGATATCAACCCTGAAAGCAAGACCTTGGTTTCCAAGTGTCTTAGTAATGTCTATGAGAATTTCAATCACCTTTCTATTTTGGATGATTTCTTTCTCCACAGTCCTCTTATTTTTATCAGTCTGCAGAAGAAACTTTCTTTGAAGATCTGTTTTGATTTTGGGCCTGTTTCCATGGTCTGTAGATGTAATAGCCTCTGTCACGTCATTCTCACCTAGTGGTACCTTTCCATCTGATAATTTTTCCAGTGAAAGTTGACAATTCCGATAAAGATCCTTGATACTAGCATTAAGTGATTAAAAAAATCCCAGCTAATTTTTGATGATCGCAGCTAATTTTCCGGCATGTTGTGCCCAAGAAGTCTGGGACTTAATCTCTTCACTTTCAGGAATATCAGTTGCGAATGGTTGATCTTGTTCTTAGCTGATATCGTCAAATTAGAATGATGGAAGTGATAATCCTTTTTCAGTGTCTTTTGAGGTAGTTGACTCTTCACATATACTGTATGTCCTATATTACCCACATACAGTTGACTTTGGTATTAGGCTTGTAACTGCTTCTTCAGAGTCTTTAGTGGAATCTAATTGAAAAATTTGATCAATAACCTCAGTTGAAGATACAATTATCGAGAAGGATAACCATCAGAAGTGATGCAAATCTCCTATTAAATTTGTCCTGATGAAGAAGTAGCTGCAAGTGGATTAGATGCTGCATTACGCGTTTTATTACGGATAGCTTTATTTTCTGACAGTAAATGACGATGCTATGTTTTTTTGTGTCTTCCTGTAGTAATGGTCAAACTCAGCACTACAAAATCCACACTGAACTTTCAATTTCTTCTTCGGTGGCATTGTAGTGACGCAGTCATCATAACATAACCTCAAATTCACCTCTGAGAAACAACGTCCCGGTAGCTCAGTT
>JANTCA010080748.1:0-14583 GCA_024741275.1 Chironex yamaguchii
TTCAGGGATCATACTTAAATTCAGAGCGGAAGGATACAATTTATTCTTTTTTCCAGATGTTGAAACAGGTCACAAGTACAAACACCGCATAATTTAGTACATCTTCCAATCACGACATCGATGGTCAGCAGTATAACAATTCATCTCACTGACCAAGGCTTTAAAACATTAGATGTTAAAGAAGAGAATGCAAGAATCAGATTTCAGCTTCAGGAAGCGTGAGACAAAACTTTCAAACAATATGCTTAAAATATTATATCTAATGTTGAATTATTCAATATCAATTTGTCAAATTGACTATTTCCGACAATCAAAAAGCGAAAATAAGAAAAGCGTTGAAATCTAAATCTCCAATTTCCTTACGACTTAGTTACAAAGATCTTCAGGGTGATGATGAATTGGCTCTAACTCAAACACAACTCAAAAAAATTACTGCAGCTTACAATAATAACAAAGGAGCAACGATTAAATTAAGCAAAACTCAAATCAAGCATAATTCGAGAATTAAAAGAGTTTTTTTAAGTACGTTGTTAGAGATGGCAACACGTTTTTTAACGACCATTGCGAAAACGTTAGGTATAAGTGCATTTACAGGATTGGCTACAATAGGTCTAGAAAAAACTTGAAAAAAGGCGGGCATATCTGTGAAATATGCAAAGAAGACGACGGACTAACCTTAAAACTGGCATGTGAAGCAGTTAGTCGCGAATTAATAAAGTCTGATAATGGTTTATATTTGAAGACGGATGATGGAAGACTAATTAAGGACTCTGGGTTACTTTTTAGTGAAAACAGTTCCTTTAAAAACATTTCACTCTTAAACGTCTTCTTGTAATAAAAACATCAAACAGTATTGTATAAAAAAAGCCCACAAACAAATTTGGGAAATCATGTCCAAGTCACTCAGAGTCAAGCTTGTTGTGGAGTCCAACAAGTTCGCTGAAATATAAAGGAATAAATGTAGGTTTGCGTTCTTGGCAATTTTTTGCTCAAGCAGTGATAGAAATAGCGCCACAAAATTTGAAAGACATTGATTTAGAGTATGGTGTACAAGTCATTTTACCCGGAACAGTGATGCTGTGTAGTCTAACTCAAAAACTGAATTATCGCGGTCTAGTTTGAAAAGTGAAATATTTTCAGAATCTGTCAGTGAATTTGTGATAACCATTCATAATAATAATTTAGCAGGTAAAAATGTTGTACTACAACCCAGTGATCTTATTTGTCAAATATTCGATGTGACGTCTTACTCATGTTTTGAAAATTCTAGCATCGTGATTTAAAAATTATACTTCTCATTATCAAAAAAATGGAATACAATTCAAACAATAAACTATATCCATCGATTCAACCTTCTGCACCTTTTTCAACAACTGCTCATGATTATCGAATCATAACAATACAAAATTTGCAAAATCAACTTTTTGCTGAAAAGGAAAAACGCGAGAAGCTAGTGAAAAAATGCAAAAAGGCCATTTCTGCTATTTCCATCACGGATGCTTCAATGATAGGCATAAGTGTGGGTTTGAGTATGACCGGTATCATTGCTCTTTCGACATTGGCTGGTATACCAATCGCCTGGTACTACTGGCAGTAACTCTTGGTGTAGGAGGCTTATCTTTGCTTGGTAAGTATGTTATCAGAAGGATCAATCTGAAGCGAGAGAAGCATCAAAAGATTTTAACCCTTGCAGATTCAAAGTTAAATTCGATATCATCGATTGTTTCCAGAGCCTTAGAAGATGGTATTGTTGAAGACCAGCAATTTAATTTAATTCAAAATGAAATAGAACGATTTCAAACAATGAAAAAAGAGATTTGCTTCAAATCTATTAGAGCAATCAAAGAGTTGAACAAATCTTAAAAAAAATGCATTCATCGAACAGGAAAGGAAAGAAGCCGATAAAAAGTTCCTCAAGCTATTGCAGAAAAACATCACATGAGTATTGTAAGCGCTTTCACGTTCAAAGGCGGATGCAGTTTCACTACGAGTTGAGAATCGCGTTCAAAATCGCGTTCAAAATATGTAATATCAATTAAAAACTAAATCACGATATGAAAAATGTCCTTTCTTAAAATTACGAATCGAAGTCTAAGAGAAAAAACCGTAAACGAATTCTTAGCCAGTAAAAGAAGAATACAAGAATCTAGTTTGTTGGATAAGACGCAATTTGGGGAAATAAAAAGATCATTTTTTTCGACCCCTATTACAATCTCAACAAAAATTTGAAAAGAGTGTGACATTGAATTGGTACCTGTTTGTGAAAGTAAATACACACAGTTCAACAAACTTCCAATTATGCATTCAGAAGATTCACAGCTAGCATTACCACCACCTGAAACAGATTTTCGTATCATTGGTGAGGTTGCAGAACATTTTCTTAGACAATTTACCGAAAAAGCAAACGGTGTTGATAAAATCTTTGGGTTGTATGATGAAAATAAGAACTTTTATATAGGTAGTAAAGTAGTTGATATTCGTGACAATGATCTTTTAATTGATGGTGTTGAGTATAAAGGCACGCCAGGTTTATGGACACTTAATTGTTAATAAAAAGCCTGAGAAGTATACTGAAGATGACTTTAAAAACTATGCAAAAGGGGAGTATTTACGCCAAAGTCAAGCAAAAGCTCGAAATGGCGAAATGTAATGAAGCAGATATGGGGTAACCGAGAATTGTATAGTGGTAAAGGTGTAAAGCAAAGTATAAGTCAAGTCGTGTACCTTCCTGATGACCCCAATCTTTTAATTGAGAGACTAGAATTATTAATGGGATCAAACAAGGTGGGTAATACCACCAGTATTCGAAATGAAATGGCCAGTATTTTAGACATGTTACTCCAGAAAAATATTATTAACATAAAAAGATATAAAAATATAAATAGTGAAATAAAATAGCAGTGTTAGTCGTAAATAAATTTGGTTTTCTTAGAAAATATCAATATGGTGGGGGTGGATTATTTAGTTCTCTCGTAAAATTTGCGTCCGACGCTGCGACTTAACAGTTAGCGTATAACACAGCTCAAAAGGTACTAAAGCAAGCCGCCAAGCAAAGCGTTGACATTTGTAAAGAAGTTTAAGACAAGGTAAAAAACCTCGAAGAAAATAGCCGATAAGACTGCCAATAATATTGTGGATAAGGCTGCATATGCAATGAAAACAGGTTAAAACCTAAAAACAAAGAATTTTTGGATAGATATGAAAGTAAAACAAGCCCTCCACAAGTCAATACGCTAAACCTAAACAATCTTATTGATGGAGCAGGGAGTCAAAATGCGATAAGAATTTAGGATCTGGTGAAACAAATAAACCTTTCAGGAATGAAAAAAGTGATATAAAAAAATCTTTTCATATAAACAAAAAACAATGAGTGCCACAATTTTCGATATTACAGAAAAACCGTCTATTCACGAATCCATCGAGGAGTATCAATTTGTTGAGTATACTCCAATTACTGGTACGTCTCTCTATAACCCTGGATCTGAAGTTCGTATAGCGATTGAATTGCAAGATATATTCACTCATCCTTGTGCCAGTTACCTTTTAGTTTCAGGGAAATTAGTCAAAGCCAATAATACATTATATGCAGAAGATGATCTGATTACTTTGGTAAATAACTGTTTGATACATGTATTTTCAAACATGAAATATTCCTTCGGAGGACAAGAAATCGAGAGTTTGTATCATCCAGAACAAGCCACTACTACGCTGGGGTTATTAAAATATCCTGACGACTTTAGCAAATCTCAAGGTTTAAACCAACTATGATTTAAGGATAGCTCTACAACTGCAGATGCAAATAACAACGGATTCACTGCTCGAAGACTTTGGATTATAAAAGTCTAGATCCGAATGGAAGTTTTCAATGTACAATCCCACTGAGTCACGTTTTTGGATTTTGTGAAGACTAAGATAAGGTACTTTACGGGATGAAACAAGAGTTAACAATGGTTAGAAAGAACGATAACGACGCTTTATTTAACGCCAATGCAGTGGATGAAGGTAAAGTCATCCTCAATTCTATTTCGTGGTGGGTTCCCCATGTGATGCCGGCTGACGAGAAAAAATTCAAACTCTACAAGATTATCGAAAGCAAAGCGTCAATACCTGTTGGTTTTCGGATGAGACAAGGCGACACGATTGCTGTACCACAATCCACACACTTTACATGGAGGCTATTCGTAAAAAGTGGCACTGAAAAACCGAGGTTTATTTTAGTCGGTTTTCAGACCAACAAAAAAGGAAGTCAGAATACTAATGTTGGCATTTTCGATCACTGTCAGTTGCGTTCCACGCATGTCATGGTACACAGCTTCAAATATCCACAGTTGGACTGGAACTTGAATTTTACACAAAATAAAATAGCACAGGCATATGATGAAGCATCAACGTTCCGTGCAAAATATTATCAAATGGATGAAATGGTTTCAAATCCAAACATCACACCATCTGATTTTAAAGATCTTTACCCGATTTTTACATTTGATGTGACTAAATAATCCGAGCGTTTGAAAGCGTCAATCATGGACATACAGAGATAAAAGCCAACTTTGAAACAAATCCTCCAGCGAATACACAGGCGTATGCGGTAGTAATCAGTGATAGAATTTTCACGTTTCAGTCTGATGGTAAAAAGATGAATGTGATTTATTGAGATTTTGATTTTGGCTTAAAGAAAGTATCTTCATATATAGAAAAGAAGAAGCAATGTCAAAATTCCCAAATCTAGAAGAATTAAACAAATCTCAAACGACAACAACGAAATGGAGAGATTCTCCTATAAATGTTGTTTTTAAAATATAAAGACTGAGAAAGGTTAAAACAAAATATGGGTTACAGACTATACTTCAGGTGAAAAATGAGCAAGGAAAGTCATTTAATGCTTGGTAAATTCCACGGCTTGCCAATGAATTAGAGAGTATCGACCCATGATCTAACAAAATAGATGATGTATCCTGATCGGGAATATTATAGTTATGCATTACATCAAGTGAAAAATGATATATGGTCTAAAATCGAATTTTGGATAAAAGAAAAATATTTTATTTATAAAAATTGAAAGCATCTGAATTAAAAGATATTTTGAAAGCAAATAATTTATTGAGTTATATGAAATGTAATATCCCAGAGATGGTTGAAATCATAATCGATATAGGATTGATATCTAGAGAAGAAATCGAACAAACACATAATCGTGCTTTTTTGAGGAAAATCCTAAAAGAGTTGTCATTAAGAATATTGAAACGAATAAAGAGACGCACTATCCATCCATTTACAAGGCCTCTCAGGCTCTTAAAATCAATCCTACATTAGTGACTCAATATAACGGAAAAGTCTGGATAAACAAATTTGCAATTAACATCCCATGTTCAAAAATAAAATAAAATTGTTTTTCGGTTTAAAAAGAGTATCTTAATGTAAAAAAATGGAGTATCTGAAAAACTTAAAAGTGTTAAAATTGCTAAAGAGCAGGGTTTACGTGGGTATTCTAGATTAAGAAAAAACAAATGACTAAAATTCATAAATGAAAACAAACCTCAACCACCAATTCCTGCACCGAGACTCATGCACCAACACCAAAACCGATTCCCATACCGAGACAGATCCCCGCGCCACCGCTATCAAAAACCCAACCGATATTTCTACCTTATCAACATAGATCAAAACGTAAACACGTAGATGTGATATTTCCGGAATCAACAAAGAAGAGTTAAAAAGGGTTCAAAGTTAAGAAGGGTTCGAAAGAAGAAAATTAAAGAAAAATTAATCCCATACAAAATCGCGGAAATAAATGACGAAACACCGATATCTATCACTCAAACAGAAAATGGACGACGTGTTAAAATGTTCGAAGCTGTTGGCAATTTGAATCTCGACGTTTATCTTTTGAAAAGGTCAAGTCGGAGGCAGCTATGAGAACCAAAGTGATACCTCTAAAATTTATAGAGGGGATGGGGAGGTTTTTGATTACTTCTACACATTCCCAGGTGATAAAACATTTGCAACTCTTGAACAGGTTAGTGAATACCTTCATGCCTGTGAGCAACAGCGTTTAGACTTAGTGGAAAATTCTTCTTTCTGGTGACCAGCCTATCTTCCCTCATCAGAAATAGAAAATGTACTTTATGAAGGTAAAGTTGAATTTATCATGGTCGGAGTTAAATTGATATCCTCAAATGAGCCTCTAATGGGGTGTGGTCCGCTACCCTAGTGGCTTTCCACAAAAACATGTATCTATGATGTAGATAAGGCAGATGATAACTTACGTGTTTGGAGGTGTCTTGTGATTTTTAAAAGAGTACAGCAGCGTAAAAAGCAACCTCAAAAAAGAACTACACAAGACGCATTAGCTCTAGCAAGAAAATTTTATCAAGGTGATTCTCTAAAAGTCGAAAATGCAAGAGCAACAAAACTGACTGAGTTCAAGCGTATTGAAAAGATCTCTAAGGTTAACGTACGTCTTTATGAGCCCAAGGGTAAGACGATAATCTGGAAGTTGGTCTTTACACAAAACCAATTTAATAAGGCTTTACCTTGTGTAGATATTGGTTTATTTAATGGACACTTTTTCTATACCAAAGATATCAACGTCCTGGCCAAGCATTGGGAGTGTGCGGGGTGCCAGCAGAGATCAGCTGAGCACAAAAATTACAGCAGGCATGTAACGGAAAATTTTTGTTCTGGCGGTAAAGCACAACTGTTTTGTTCGGGCAAAAGAATTAGACACACAATGAATACTTCTGAAAAGGTTTTTCATGGAGGAAATGCTCGGTTTAGTTATCCAGGTTGCGCATGGATTGAAGAAAAGGCCCAAAAGCGAGGAAAACACATCTATCACGCCATGTGTGGACACGGAGGAGAGAGAAACATAATGATAATCGACAAGCGTTCTGTCTTAGTTGATGGGCACATACCAGAATCCCAAACAGTATTCCAGTTCTATGGATGTAAGTAGCATGGTTGCCCTTGTTTAACAGGAAGAACAAAAGACGAAGGAAAAAAATACGAAATGACACTAGACATGGAAGAAAAATGTACAAAGTAGAATCTATTTGGGAGTGTGAAAGAAAACCCAAACCATCCAGGATTTTTTTCAAAAAGAAATTTACACCGTATCCTTATTTCATTACGTATGATTTCGAGGCTCTTCTTAAGAGCCTTAAGTTATTTCAAACGCCATATCTAATCCTCGAAAATTCCCTTATACCCGTTAGTGCAGCCGTTAATGACAATCTAACCAATGTTTATCATGAACAGTGAACCTGAGGTTTTGATAAGAGAGTTTATTGCGGAAGTAGCGCTCCACCAGAAAGAGATTTTTGGAAGGGTGTGGTTAATGTACCCTATGGAAGATGAAGATAGTTTACCAAAGCAAGTAAAAGATGGTTAGAAGGAGTGGGTTGAACAAGTACCTGTGGTCGGGTTTAATAGCGGTAATTATGATATAAAACTTATATTCCTGGTCAAGACCTTATCTGACATCAGTGACGTAGTTGTCGCAAAAAATGATAACTCGTATATGTTTTTGACTACACCCAAATTTAAGTTTCTTGATATCAAGAATTTCCTCTCCCCCGGTTTAAGTTTCGATGCGTGGTGTAAAGCATATGGCTGTGTTGAAGAAAAGCTTGTGTTTCCATATGAGTGGTTAGACGACTATAAAAAAACTGCATACAGTTGGTCCCGTAAGGTATAAAGACTTTTATTCGAGTCTAAGGGGAAAGATCACCATCACCCACGAAGAATATGAAAATTTTAAGCGTGGATTCCGTAAGAGACGATGTGTTACCATGATGGACTGGTTAAGGGAATATAATTTGGTTGATGTTATCTCCTTCGTTGAAGCTTTAGAAAAGACAAGAGAGCAGTACTACCATGATGAAATTGACGTATGCAAGGATGTTGTCAGTATTCCTGGGGTCTCAATGGATTATGTAATGAACAAAGCTTTAAAACTACAAAAGAGACGGTAACCTGATTTGTATGCCCCAAGTCAACCTTGTAAACACACATGTGGGGTAGAAGTTGTAAACAAGGCTGTAAAAGTTGCAATCAAGTGCAAAAGGGTTGTACAGTCTGTGCAAAAAATAAACCTTATACGTTATTGAAAACAGGTATGGTTGGGGGTCAAAGCATCTTCTTTTGTAGATACGTTGAAGCCGCTGTTTCAAAAGTACGACCCCACAAATACCAGGACCCGAAAAATCTGTCAAACTATCGTGGGGTTTGATGCAAATCCTCTTTATCTGTACTGTTCAGGCCTAGAAATGCCTTGTGGCAAGGAACAATACGTTGAGCTTTGACAACCAAATAATTCACAACAAGTTGATAAATTGTGCCAAGATATACTTGCAGATAATTTTTGGGGGATCTTGAAAGTTGATATCCATGTAGCTGATGACCTGAAAGAAAAGTTCAGTGAATTCTGTCCTTTATTTGTGGTTGATAGTGTACCAGAGGACATGGTTCCTCTACATATGATCGACTACCAAAACACGACAGGCAGAAAAACATGCAAAGGAAGTAAGAAACTCTTGGGTGTTATGAACACTGAGAATATTTTGCTATACACACCGATGTTGAAGTGGTATCTCAATCATGGTCTGAAAATGACTGCAATCTACAAATATCTTAAATACACGTCTGGTAGACCATTTAAGTGGTTTCCGAAAGAGGTGAGCAACGCAAGAAGAGCTGGAGACTGCCGTCCAGCTGTGGGGGTAATACCCGAACGATGTGCGCGAGCGGCTAGACAGTTAAGAATGTAATAACTACACAGTGTTGCAAGACAGGATTCCTGTGTTGGCGTAATACTTTAATCTTTTTGGATGTTAAGCAATAAGAACATTCTAGTATTTGCTACTCGTCTAAATTTGATTGGACTATTCCTAAGCTGACTAGTGTAAAACTTGTACTTTGATTGGCTACTGTATTTGAAATATTGCATATTTCCTTCCCTTGTATTTTAAAAGTAAAGCATTGAAGCTTAGTTTTTAGTTCAGCATGTAAAGAAAACATTGAGGTTAACAAGGTGGCATAAAAAGCATCGAAGTTTTTTCTTGCATTTGTTCTTCAGTCGAGCTAAGAATCAGTAAATTGGAGTAAAGTTCTTCAACTCCAGCCTTTAAAAAACTTGGTGATACACAAACTTAATGGCAATAGTTTTTATGGGAAGATGATTGAAGATCTCGAAAAGCACTCGAAAACTGTTTTCACCAGTGATGAAAAAGTGATACATAAAGCATTTAGGAACCCTTTCTTTGCAGACCTAGACGAAATTGGTGGGGTTGATGAGTTAAAACAACGGAAAAGGCGAATCAATATTGAAAGACCCAATCAATGCGGTATAGCTGTTTATCAGCTAGCAAAGCTTAGAATGCTTGAGTTCTACTATGACTTTTTGGATAAATATATCGACTGTAGAGATTTTGAACTAATTCAGATGGACACCGATTCTATGTACACTGCCCTTTCTGTCCGAAAAATTGACGATGTCGTTAAACCCGAGTTATTGACAGAATTTGTTGATAGAGGTAAAGCTGAATTCCTGTCCACCTCCCAATACAACGACCGAACTCCAGGGTTATTCAAAGCAGAGTTTCAGGGGTAAAAAATGATAGCTCTTACAAGTAAATGCTACTACGCTGAAGGTGAAAAGATGCAGCCAAAATTCAGCTGTAAAGGTGTGAACAAGAAACAAAATAAGATGCACTGGAGAAGATATTTAGGAGCTTTGAATGGAGTCGAAGACCGTGCATTTAATACAGGCTTCAGGTTTGGCTTGAATAATACGATAGCGTATACCCGAAACAAACTCGGGCTGAGTGCTTATTGTGATAAAAGAGTGTGGGTGAAGATATGATCTATCAAGAGCCCTTGTATTAGTGCTATGCTAAGCGCTAATTTGTTATAGCTGGGTGTTCTGTTGGGGATTGATATTGGCCGAAACGATTCCATTAAAATGTTGTATTTCTCACAGTTTAAGGAAGTGTTTTCAAAAGTGCTGCAAATTTTTCCTTGTTTACATCATAGCTGCCCGAAGTCACGTAAGCAGCAGTCATGTACATAATGAAACAAACTGTCAACACAACACAACTGTTCAACACAATTAGCAACTGTTGATATCAAACTTTGTTAATATCAAAAAATTCGAAATACCTAGTGACTAACCCGGCCCTAAGACCGAAATCGAGTTTAATCATTTCCGGTTTTGGGTGCGTATTGCGTCACAGATAATAAGGATTTTAATGCGTCAAAATACGCCCTCAAGTATAATATATAGAAGTTGACTATGCAGTCTTTGGTAAAGAACTGAGGTAAAGTTAAGATTTTTACCACCGGAGCAACAAACACAGGTACCACTACTGCTCTTGTAGAGCAAACAGGTTCTTTTGGAACAGAACGAGGCTTCAGCTTTCAAGTACTTAGAGAAAACTTGTTTGCATATAAACGATGTCTACTGGTCTAAACAGTCACAAATACTATAAAGTCGGCTTATCTTGGTTAATCAATTCAAGCTGGCTTCTTTTATGGTCTTCCATTCACTCGGTTAATTCCCTTTTGTGTTAATTAAGTTTCCCAATTTTCCTGCAGCTTCCTTTGGAATCTCCTCATAGTGCAACCTACAAATCATTTCAATTTCTCATCAAACCTTGAATTTGTAAACAAAGATATTTCTTCTGCGGCTTTTATCATTAATTGCCTAGGAAGCCTTTGTGTAAAGTTTACATTATCATGTTTGGTCTATCTTAATTCTAAGGTAACAATATGCTTCCGTTTTAAAAAGCACAAGAATAAGCGCACAATAATAATTCATTTTAATGCAAATGATTACTTGTCCCTCACAATTCAGGTTGACATAAGCGCAGGTATAGCTTGGCTAACATTAGTCAATAAAGATGCGATATTTTCATATTTTAAAGGGATTAAATGTTACAATAAAGTGTGAAAATTCTTTACAGACGAAGCGATCCTATTTTCGTGCTCAACAGATCATATCTTGCAGCCGAGTAGTAAGAATCAAAAATATTGACAATATCATTTCAATGACTGATTGCAAAAGAAAGGTGATCACGCGATCCACGAAGATGTACAGAAGAAACATACGGGCCTTACATATTACAAGGATATATCGTTAACTTACAATAAAAGGGATCCTTTGATACCAAGAGTCGTCCATTGAAGTATGTGTTTCTTAATGTACTAAAAATACGAAGCTGACTTGGTGCACAAATAATGACAATGATCTCCTTGACACCTCACAAGGAAGAAAACCTTTCGTAACAAAGACATCTACCTATGGAAGTCCTTGTTTCTCTGGATGGTCATTCGCTGAGGGAGTGTAAGCCGGAGGTGGCTGGTAATGAGCAAGTGGGACGTTTGGTTGCGATGCACCCTCTCCCTCTCCCAATTCAATGTAAAAAGCAATGACCACCAGGATGAAGTAGATACTGAGTGGCACAGCGATTCCAAAGCCAATGAGCAAACCAATTATGAGTGCAAAATGTTTAAAAGTCACGATCAACCAAATCGCGTAACCAATTGCGAAAAAGACGGAGATTACTGCCCATCCTACCCACACGAATAACAGAGCACGAAAACGACGGCCATTTTGACGTAAAGCGAAACAAGCAGGAATAAAGAGAAACACACAGGACACGGCATCAATAACGGCCATAGCAATGGACAATTTTCCCATAAATTCAACAGTATCCAAAAATTCCAATGTGATACCATATTTTCCAAACGTATCTGTATCATTGCCAACAATATCTCGTGTCTCATCAAGCGCCTGGAGACCGCGAACTTCGTTTCCTATTTGAACACCACATCCAATGATCGAAAGTATTCCTATAAGTATAACACCAGTTCGCAAATCGCAACACCCACAACACTGCTTAATGAACGCCATCTTAGAAACTGTTCTTTGTCAGATTGCTACTTGCAAGCACACCCTTTTGAACGTATTGATAGATGTTTACTTGTGAACATATCCACTTAACCACTTGTGGACAGAATCGGCACATGTCAAGCAGAACGACGACTGATTGGTTTCCATGTTTATTCCTTCAATATACTGTAGCATAATATTAAATGTATTGTTTCGTCCAAAACAAATAGTCAAGGCGATATCAATATCGTGTCTCATAATTTGTCTCAGAATTGAAAAAGGGATAAACACAGATTGTTACTTTCACCAGAAGTTACGTTTTTGTCGTTTTTGTTTTTTTCTTTCCCTTTCTTTTAGCAAAATAATTCAAAATTGTTTTGAAGGTAGCGTTATGAAAGGTTTGCCGAATCGTTGGTAATCTAAGCTAATTCCTTTTCGGTGATAATCCAAATAAAATCCTGGATTCTGGATCACTTTGAAATTTTCAGTCATGATGCCTTCATAAAATGAGAAATCAGGAAATCTTCATGGAAAGAACCAGTTTCATGACGCTTTTTAGTACAGATCAATTAAAAATTGGATGTATTTATGGATTTGTGTAAACATATAAAAAGGGCAATTGTTGATTCGTGTCAACCAAACGAACAAAGAGGGTATTTGTGGATTTGTACCAACTGTCAGATAAATGGGGCATTTATGTACTTGAGACAACATACATCATAAAAAGTGTATTCGTCCATTTGTGTCAGCTAAACATACAGAAAAAGTATTTGTGTTTTTCAGCGACCAAGACGCAGTTTACACTAGAAAGGATCCAAACGAATTCGTACCAAAACGAGCACAGATCGGCTTTCCGTTTACAGTGGAACTGATGGGTCCATACAGATATGGATCCGCTACCCGTACTAGTCGAGGATCGCTTTCCAATAGAGGTCCAGTGTAAACGGCTTGTCGGATCCACACGGGTACTGTACGATTATATTAGACAATCAAGTTTTTCGTCTCAAAGCGTCTTTCGTCTGTTACAGCACGGATCCCAGTGTAAACACTAACAAAACTTGTCACGGACTCGAAATGGATCCGTACTCTCTTGGATCCGTACCAGTGTCCACGGGCTCTAAACCTCATCTAAATTTTTTGCAACAAACACAAGGTATGACAGCAACATTTCCGTCAAAGCATCCAAAATTTTATTGCTTATAACTAAGCGACTAGAATTCTTAAAGTTAAAAGTAGGATTAGGAAATGGCTGAAAATAATTTCTAAGTTTTAATCATCTTCAATTATTAAACAATTGGTTGAATTATTCAGTTGAGTTAGCAGCAAACATTGTCCCTATTTTAGTTGACAGGTCTTATATTCATCCGATTTTTTGCAATGTACTGTACTTTATTCTTTCTCATTAAAGATTTTGGGAAACCCATGTGGGCTGTATGTTGGTGTATTTTATAATGTTCATTTATTAGTTAGTATACCAACTTAACTGCGTAAAACCTCAGCATAAATAAAGACTAGTAAACTGACTCCTGTTATGGCAAGTAACAACTTAACAGTATGTCTAACTATGGTACTTTGCATAATTTAGGGATAGGATACTTTGAACTTGATAGGATGTACTAGTTATTATTCTTAATCTTGATTGGTTAGTTAAAATTAACGTTCCTGTATAAGTAGAGCGTGTACATTCTGTAACATTGAGAATTACAAGTAGTATATAGTGGGCATTTTGACCCCCGTTGGGAGCAATCAGTGTTGGCGGTCATTGGGAGCAATCAGTGTTGGCGGTCATTGGGAGCAATCAGTGTTGGTGGTCATTGGGAGCAATCAGTGATGGTGGTCATTGCGAGCAATCAGTGATAGTGGTCATTGCGAGCAATCAGTGATAGTGGTCATTGCGAGCAATCAGTGCTGGCAGTCATTGGGAGCAATCAGTGATGGTGGTCATTGGGAGCAATCAGTGATGGTGGTCATTGGGAGCAATCAGTGTTGGTGGTCATTGCGAGCAATCAGTGTTGGCGGTCATTGGGAGCAATCAGTGATGGTGGTCATTGCGAGCAATCAGTGATGGTGGTCATTGCGAGCAATCAGTGCTGGCAGTCATTGGGAGCAATCAGTGTTGGCAGTCATTGGGAGCAATCAGTGTTGGTGGTCATTGGGAGCAATCAGTGATGGTGGTCATTGCGAGCGATCAGTGATAGTGGTCATTGGGAGCAATCAGTGATGGTGGTCATTGGGAGCAATCAGTGATGGTGGTCATTGAGAGCAATCAGTGTTGGCGGTCATTGGGAGCAATCAGTGATGGTGGTCATTGGGAGCAATCAGTGTTGGCGGTCATTGGGAGCAATCAGTGTTTGCGGTCATTGGGAGCAATCAGTGTTTGTGGTCATTGGGAGCAATCAGTGTTAGCGGTCATTGGGAGCAATCAGTGATGGTGGTCATTGCGAGCAATCAGTGATGGTGGTCATTGCGAGCAATCAGTGCTGGCAGTCATTGGGAGCAATCAGTGTTGGCAGTCATTGGGAGCAATCAGTGATGGTGGTCATTGTGAGCAATCAGTGTTGGCGGTCATTGTGAGCAATCAGTGATGGTGGTCATTGGGAGCAATCAGTGATGGTGGTCATTGGGAGCAATCAGTGATGGTGGTCATTGGGAGCAATCAGTGATGGTGGTCATTGGGAGCAATCAGTGTTGGT
>JANTCA010080759.1:0-14581 GCA_024741275.1 Chironex yamaguchii
TAAACATGAAATAGCCAACAAAGGACTGGTCCTTTCATACAGTACTAAAATGTTGTTCGTCGTGGCCTTAGTTTTCACAGCCTGTTTTACTTTTTTTTTCAGCATGCGTAATTGATGCCGATGTATTAGTAGTCAACATTTGTAGTGTATGTCATTGCTTCTATTATTCACAAGTAGCTTTGTAACCCTATTTCATTCAGTTCTTTGTAGCTGTTATTTTATCATATGACTGTTAATATTCCTGTGCTGTGTAGTTGTAACGTCTTGGTACCTCTGACAAGACAATTGCTTTTACTTCTTTTCTCGCTTTTTAAGGTGGATAATATGAAAAAGATGGAAACAGAGAATGCAAAATTCAAAGACAAAGTCAGAGAATTGGACTTCTACAAAGGCAGATACGAGGTTGTCCCTGCTTTCCACTATTCTTCTATTATTGCTGATCTTCCTTCGATAATTTAAAAGTATATTTGACCAGGTATTGTCCTGGTCATGTAATTTTGGCAACTCAAAAATTCGTCCTCGCTTATCCGAATTTTTGGCTTATCCGAACGCCTGGTTCACGCTGCTCGGATAAACGAGGATGCACTGTATACAGTACTTGCAGCCGATGTGCAGTACAAAACTTTTTAATGTGTACATTTGTAATTTTCATTGCCTATGGTATTTTTAAGTCTTTTGCGGTCTTAGCAGGTCAGGGAGGTCATTCAAAAGTATCTGTGTGAAATTGTATGCTAATATTTGTATATGAGAGGATTATGGCAGGTATTTAAACGACCTCAACATAAAAAATATTCACTGTTTCCTCGGAATTGGCGCCCACTATTCCATTCCTTGGCAATTAACTTTGATCATTTATGAACCGATTAAACATGTTTTGATCTACGCATCGGCTAATGAGGTAATAAAGTTTTTAGAATTTTGTTAATGTACAGGTTTAGTTGTCTCGTTTGACATAGTTTTCGTGGTTAAATGCATTTTCAGGAATTGAAGGAACAGCACGAACTCCTTTATGAAACAAAAATGGTTTTGGAAGAACAAGTTGCAAGATCAGGAGTCAAGGTTGAGAGAGTAGGTTAGTATCAGTGACACTTCCCAAGATTTGTTTTGTTTAGAAATGTTAATATGAGTACTGTGGAAATGCAAGTTATCTTATTTATGTTGCGTTTAGAATTGATACGGGTAAGTGTCCTCAATGTTGGTACTCATGCTACGGTTGTTTTGTAGTTTGCCCGCAATTGTTTTGTACTCAATTAGGGTTGTTTTACTCATCCTAAGAGACTTTTTCACTCGATTTATGGCTGCTTCTTACTTAGTCTCAGAAAGTCTGACAGTCAACTAAAGGCTATGGAATACTTAACTCAAAAGTGTTCAGCACTCAACCTTCGACTGGATTTCTACCCCAACTTGTTTGGTATTAAGACCAGGGCTGATCAAAATATTTGTAAATTGATCGACCTGGATTATCTTTTCTATGTCATCCTGTGATTCGGATTTTCGTTTGTACATGATACTCTCTTATCAACTGCGTCACGTTATTGTGGTTAGTGAGTTAAGAGACAAATGCAGTGAAGGTTTGTCCACTTGCCGCATAGTGACAGAATGTGTCTCATAGTCACTATGAAGATCGTTAGGAAAGACATTTTTAGCCAGCAGTTTCCAGAATCTTTAAAAAATGCTAAAGAAATATTCTCTTCACCTTTCTGTAAGGTAAAATTGGCTCCCCGACCGAAAACTGATGTTAGGTGCTATGTTAGGTCATCATTCGTCTTGCTCCATGCTCAATTTGTGTTTGTCTTTATGTGAAGGTCATCTCGATGATGAAAATGAGAGACTTTTAGCGCAAATCAGGTTAATGACAGAAGAACGGGAGTCAGACCAGTTACGCATTCAAGATCTTTTAGATGAAAATGCAAAGTTGAACATGGACAAGCAAACAAGGTAAATAGATTTAATTTAATTTTGTTCCAATTTCTTTTTATTATGTATTGCTTGTTAAAGATAGCAAGTTATGTGTGACTGTCTGTTTCATTATTGAGAGCATAGTGCCATAAAGTGTGGTTTCTAGTTTGTCAATGTTTTTATTCACAACTCAACTGTTCCCGAAAAAAGTTTTACGTATTTGACAATTTTAGTATGAAAAGACTTCCTTAGAAGGAAATAAAGAGGTGCCTGATCTTAACAGGAATTTGCATCCTTTGATGACATTACAAAGTTGTGATTAAAGTTGTTAAATACAAGAGCGTCCTCTTTGAAAGCACTGAAACTACTTTTAAACTTTATCGAAAAAGGTAAGGTAATAGGATTGGATTTAAGTTTAGCAACTGCTGATTTTCATACGTCATTTTGAGTAGGAGTAATCTTCAGCAAATGATCAGTGCCAGTCGATATTTCAAGTGACGTTCTAAATTGCATCTGTTTTCCTTTATTATTTACGATGTAATGAAGATTTCAGGTCTGAATGTTATTTGCAAAGTATGTAATGGTCTGTTATCCCATTACATGCATGACCTTATAATTCCGTCCCTTGGATACCTCGGTATTGTAAATATCGCCCTTTTTATCGTAGTCACACTGAGATTGCTTTTCTGAATGCGGAAATCGAAACGTTAAAAGCACAGACTCAACAAGGTAACATGGATTTCTCTTTACTTCACGGTTTATGCTTCCAGCTTATACAAGGTCTTATACAAGGCACTTATGATGTTTTAAGACGCTTGAATGATCTTTAAAGTCTCAGAGGTAATCGAACTAGTTTTGTTTCAATGTTAACGGCTCGTGGTCGTGATAAATATTTTCCATTTCCTAAGTGTAAAATGAAGTCATGCGTAGACGTCGCAGAAATTTGGTGATGAAATATGTAGCATCTTACATTTGCGGAGTTTCGTTCGCGGTATAAATGTCAGTATCAGCACCCTATGCCACAAACTATTTGTTCACTACTTGATTCCAGTTAACAATTCGTTGTAATGGAATGGCATTGTAAACTCACCTTGATTGAAATGTGCCAGTGCCTATGATGAAAATGCATTTGCTTATTTGTCATTTTAGGGCCTGCTCTTCCATTGTCAATGGAATATAACGCTTCGACGTAAGTGTGCTTATCCTCACTCAGTGTTTGTCTATTACGTATTAAAACTACGCCAGACTACATTCTGTTTAACGGTGGATACTTTGTTGTTTTGACCTGACTTAAATCAGAGAAAATAAGCATAAAGCAAAACTTTAATTGTTAATTTCGTTTTAAATGTTTGACACTTCATGAACTTATTGTGCGTGATTACCTTGTACCTTAGTTCCCGAGAACCTATAACAACGTGTGTAGCGGAAAGATGTCTGTGACACCAAAGTTTTAAATTATGCTTTTATTGGTGGAGTGCGTCACACATCTTTTGTGATTGCACAGGATTTGTTACACGTGCTTGTTAACCCGCATATCAGACCATGTAGTTTTGTGTAACGACTTTGAACTCTTGGAACATTAGTCATTACATATACTGATAGCATCACATTTTGCATTTATTGTATTGTGATTGCGTTTGTCAATATAATTTGAAGTCTATGAACACCGACAATAGTATTTTGACCCAGTTTGTATTTCGCATTGAATGTATTTGGCGTATATTGCTGTGCACAGGAGTACAGTATTGGTGCCTGTTGTGCATATTACGGATTTCTACCCATCTTTTCAGGTCGGTGCATTTGTAAACAAACGGAAAGTAATTTAAGGGCTTAGAACTACACTATTTTATATTTATTTCCTGCATTGTCGACAAACGTTCCAACCTGAACAAGAAATGTAGCAGCTACTGTGCTCTGGTTACCACCAGTTTGGATGTTGTTTTTGTTATCTTTATTATGTCATCGGTAACTTTAGCAGTACTGCTACATATTACAACATTACGAACGACAGTGTGTTGCGCTGGCATTTACATTGCTATACTTGCCACAAATGCTGTTATCTTTATTTCCACTTCCCTGTTCTAAAGCTTTGCTACAGATTTTTTGAGTTAACCCACATTTTTTACCGCTATAAAATTATAGGTCAACGGAGCTGCTTAGGTTGGAAAAAGAAAACAAACACTTGATGAAACTTGTGGATTCCCTACGTGATAATACACCCAGATCACGCGAGCTTGAGAGAGAGAATTTGTCCTTGACAAATACTGTTAAGGAACACAAGAACACAATAACTAAATTAACAGAGGTAAGGTTGCAGTCGATTTTGCTCTTTGTAATAAAACTACGAGCTCCCCCTTGGCCTTCTCAGTGTTGTTGTATAGCTAATTCATTGAACTGGGAAGACCATTTTGAAAACAATTGTCATTTAACCTTAGTACGTCTTAACAATGTTGGTACATCTACTTTGCAACTTTTAGTTGGCTGCTAGGTACATTCCTTCCCCTTCCAGTTTCCGTACGTAGATATATCTTGTTAAATGCATAGGGGAGGTCTTGGTTGTTGGTTAATAGGAACAGATATTCTAGAGCTGATAAACAAAGGTAGCAGGAATGTACAAGAAAAGTTCGTAAGGAACATACTTAAGAGCAAAAAATTGCAAGTGCAGATTCCTTATTTCTTTGGGAATGGGACATAATTTGTTATGTTAAACGGTTTACTCATTCGACTTGTATAAGAAAACGTTCTTGAACAATAATCTTAAAGTGTATATATTTTCTTGGTGATGAGTAACACTCTATTAGTCTTTAAATTAAATGTTTTATGGCTATAACTGCTTTATACTAGATTTACTGTAGTTGTGCTCAAGTAAAAGTAACATGGTACGTCTGTAACGCAATAATTGTACGACTAACATCTCTCATAAATGTTATCGTTACCGTATAAAAATAAACACAAGGACATATTTAATGTTTCTGTGAATGTCATTTTGTGACGAAGAATGCGAGTAGAAGAAGGCATTGTGGTCAAGGTACGCTGAAAACTATACCCAAGCTTTGTTTCCATCGTACGACAGATCGGCTGCTTGGTCAAACTAACACGACTGTTGCAAATTAAAGAAATGAATATTTGTTTTTGTACAGGCAATTTTGAAAAGAAATGGAGGGACAGAACTAATGGCAAGTTTTTGCTGTTTATAAAATTTGTTCATGCACATTAACAAAGAACCATGAAAAGAATATACTGCAAGTGTTTAAATATACTAATATAAAATAAACACTGCCCCAATACTAGCATTAGTTTCCACTAATTTTTTATATTCACACCATGTTTCTTTCCAATGATTTAAAGGTGATACGTTAGAAATAGAACTTAATGATCTGTAATGCTTATTATAAACTGCAAACGCCTTATCTGCATTAATTTAACACTGTATTTTAAATTTAAAGAATCACCATGGATAGAAATCACTAATGCTGCAACTTAATTAACTTTAAATTAACTGCAAATAAGTGTTTTATTTATCACCTTCCGTATCTGCATCCATTTTCACTTGCACCTTGTATACTTACCTAGAATTGATGATTCGATACTGGTAAATTTTAACACTGATCATGAAGATTTTCTAAGAGTATTTGACTATAGACGGGCGCAATGTGAATTTCTGAAATTGATAGTTTAAAGCGTTTTGTTTAACGCACTTAACCCAGTAAATTGTTTTAGGAATTCGATGCACATTGAATTGAAATTAAGTAATCAACACTTAACCACAGTAGTGCTATGAGGGATTTGGATATTAGAGATTTCTCTTTACAATAATAACTTGTATTTTGTGTTTAAAATGGTAGGAACTTGCATCAGAAAAAAGCAAGGCCTTGAAATTAGCTGAAGTGGCGGATATGCAAGTTGATCAAGTCGGAGATTTAGAGCTCAAATTGAATTCTACTATTTCGGAAAGGCAGTCAATAGTGGAAGAGCTTGAGAAGAAAGGAATTGATTTGCAGGCACTCCAACAA
The DNA here is from genome assembly GCA_024741275.1 of Chironex yamaguchii. Lineage (NCBI taxonomy): Eukaryota > Metazoa > Cnidaria > Cubozoa > Chirodropida > Chirodropidae > Chironex > Chironex yamaguchii. The sequence continues at coordinate 5,913 of JANTCA010080759.1, forward strand.
GCAATGTAAGTTTAACTATGTATAATCCACTGTCTATCGCATCCTTGATAGAGTCAGCATCGTGGTTTGAATTCGATATCAACATGACCGTCAATTCTATTTGCATTTTACTCGTGATCATGTTTTTGTCTTAAATAACTGTGTGATTTTGACGTCAGTTATATCCTAGTCAAGTTTGGTGCATAATTTCGTACTCACGATCATTTTTGCCTTTTTATATTTGTTATTTGAAGGGCGAATACCCAACTGAAGCTTAATGATAATGACCGCGTTAGGGAGGAAAAACTATCACAGCTAAAAGAGGAGATATTTGAGAAAGAAAGACAAGTGGAAGTACTGCAGTCTGAGTATGTATTTATTCAATTGTTAACTTTTGTGTAGTTGTTGCCGTCCTTGGGCTTGTGTAGATATTGCTAATATATGAGTTAGATAAAGTTAATCCTTGTTTGTAAAGGTAATTGAGAACTACTATACTACTTAATCACTTGCATTCCATGATAAATGGAGTAACATGAATGTATAAGCCGATTCGGGGCAACACAGTGACATTTGACGTGTGACGTACAATGTGTCAATCTTTTGAAGCACGTAGTTAGTGCCGCTATTAATATAAGGGGAGAATGCTACTATAATAGTGACCAGAAGAAAAGTGTATCAAAGCAGATACGCATATCGCACGTATTCGTATGTAAGCGCTGAATTTACAGGGGCTGGGCTGCAGATTTAAAGAAGACTGTTAAAGAAGTGATTGCCCGATTATTGGAAGGGTGGTTGCTGATAGACTTAATAAGGACGAAGGCACTTTCCTTGCTATCAAAGTAAAAGGGTTTTTAGGTTTTTTTCTTGTGTTGGCAAAAGAAAGAAACGTCTCTGTAGCCACGTTCTTATTGCATAGATCCGTAGGCTGTTTGGATTTATTTCTAGATTGTTGCAATTTGGATTGATTGCCGACCTTCACAAACTTACTATCGACATTTCTATTGGCTAGGTGAAACTAATAGCATTCAGTAACTATAATTCTGAATCCAATGAAGGTATGGGAGGTCAAAGGCAGGAATAAGATAGATCTGTAATTTCATTCATCCGTAACAAGTAGCAAAATTGAAAGTTGTGATGTCCAATTTATTGTTTGTCGAATAGACATTTGAAATTTGGTCAGTGTTATGTTATACATATGAATCAATCCCTTTTCAACATTTTTATTTTCAAGATTACAAAGGGAACTCGTGAAAGGAGATGAGCTGAACGTTGAAGTTACAAAGAAAAAACAAGAGATGGTTGCACTGAAGACAAAGTGAGTGATGTTTTATATGGCTTGCGTATCGTTAACCCGTTCCAATATTTCCTTTTGTTTATGTGTGTGGAAACTCAATAGTGATCTCACGGAGAGAATACACAATAATGCAGCCAATGCCAACTCTCGGGTTTATCATTTATATTCAATGTGACTCAATCCCTGAAAACCCTGCTTAAGCCTCAGATCTCTCATGAGCTAGTGTTAGACGTACATTTACGGACGTATGTGTTCAGCAAGGAGATTTTGTTGCATTTTTATCGTCTTTGTTTTATGTTTTTATGTGAGAAAGGAGCTTGTTGATTGCAAACTACTTACGAGGCCTGTTGATCTCATGTGGTCATTGGACGTAGCATTTGATATCGCTCGTTGATGTTACCTCTGTTTTTTTTTTCATTCAGGGTGAAAGAATCTGAATCCTATAGTTCAAAAGTAGAGCAGCAGTTAGTTCAAAGAGAAAAAGATATTGCTGCATTAGAAAGGCGGTATGTTTCACTTAAAAGTTGACAAGTTCTCTTTCATCGATGATTTCAATAACTAGACAGTATACACTTTTGAGCCGGTTGCAAAGGTTGGTTACAGCTTTTGGTCTTTTTAACGTAGGTTATATTTTATGTTTTGTTTGCAAGTTAGTCTTCATTTTTGATGTGGATAAAGGAAAGACAGGTTTTGTATGCCCTTTTTATAGTGTCGTCTAGATTAAAACGTTTTGGGTTTCTGGTACACAAATGCTGTCAGTATTGACACTAGCATGGTCTTATGTGACGTAGGTGACTTCGTTATTGCGCTCATTTTAAGCGTCAAGGTAACGAATGTTCTCCCAAGGTTAGGGACACGGTATGCATCAAAAAGTTGCAAAAAGCGATTCGCATCACCTTTTTTTCGAATGGTCGTTGGTTGCCTATTATGTTTGAATTGAAGACAGTTACATTATCAAAGAACTTATTGTCACAAAAGTTTTGCAGTCTTGGAAAAGATCTTATCACTTTTATCTAGGTGCACTTTTACTTTGCAAGTTTTAATCGACCGGTTTTTTTGTTGATAATTTCCAGATTCGAAAGTGCAATGACAGAAAACAAATCTTTAAGCCAGTCAGTGAACCTTAAAGATGACAAAATATCTGCTCTGGAAGAAAGGTAAGAGTCACTTTATTTTATTTACACTAAGCTCTTTTTGCAATAAACGATCGATCGCCTTCCGTATTAAAGAGTACATCTTTATTGTCACATGGCAAAGTTAACGTAATGAAAGATATGGGCATGGGCATTTATCTGTTGTAGTGAGTTTGGCAAGGAATTGAACACATTTAGGCTTGATAATTACTTTCATCTGGCTCTTTGCATTGCAGAATAACACATTTGTTGGACTCAGCAAGTCAGGATACACGGAAAGTAAACAAAACTTTGGAGCAAAAGCTTAAACAAATCAGAGATTTAGAAACAAGGTATGTTGTGATAATGACTATGCAAAATGTCTGTTATTAGTTTATAGTAATCAGCATGAGCTTACTTCGTTTACAGATACCCATTGCGCCACTAATTCCTAATGAATCTTGCGCTCGCTGCCTGCATGATTTCCACCAAGCATTGACTTTGTTGTTACTTGACTATTCACTTGACAGTGATTACGATTAGGCCTGTCGATTTAATGTAAAATAACCGATATTCGGTAATCTAGTCACTATTTGAACAGCAGAGAAGCAAAACAAAAATCGCTCAACTGAAGAGAACTAACGTAATGACCAGTCGTACAGATCGATTATTAATATAGTATAATAAGTTGGCTGGCTGGACTGCAAATAGATTAATACATACATATTTTTGTTAATTCTGTGAGCGATCTTTTGTATGATAATTTAATTGCAGTGTTTGATGAAGAACTCCTACAGTGCTTTTTAACCAATTTTTTCGCTGCTTGGAGTCAGGCCTTAATAACTAAATTTTCGGTAAATGAGGACCAAATATTCTTGTAGGTAGAATTTTTCAACCGGAAAGACAGAAATGCGATTTCCTTTCATTCTGTCTGTACTATTTCGTATAGTACGTATTCGCCAAAACGTATTCTCCTAAACATTCCAACTGTTGTTTAAGAGCGGTCGTAATCAATTTCTTGACGACCCTTTAGTTTTGGAAAGTGATGTTCTTTGTCTACGTTGGGCAAGGAATAGTTGTAGTATCCCTATTATTGCGCACCGTAGTTCGTAATTTGTTACGCTTGAGTACGTGGTATGTTTTTATATTACAGGATTGAAAGTCTTCAGGAGCAAGTAAGTGAACAAGATAGGCTGAGAGGATGGATAAAACAAAAGGAAGAAAAGATGGAAACGCTCATGGCCGAGAAGGAGACCATGGAAGGAAAAGTGAACGAGTTGGAACTACAGTACGTTGACGTAGTCATTTGTTTGTATTGTTTTAGCTTTGTATTGATTTTGCATGTTTATTACTGCCTCTTTTGCTATTTTTGTCGTCACCTAACCCAACCAGCGTACTGATTTTTAAATAAGTACATGAAGAGACATGTATTGAAAAGGTATTGAAGAAAAGAACGATCCATTCTCGAATTTGTGACCTACAAGTCCTTAGTTATTTCAGTCATGTGACTAAGGTCTTGATGGTCGAAAATTTATGGATGGATCGTTCTTTTCTTTAAAAGGTTACAAGTTAAAGGTAAAGTTAACAAGTTTTATACTTTATCAGTTATATACTAGCCCCACGGCACTGCATTTTTGTTTAAAAGGCATTGTCTGTTTATTTTTTATAGACTTTTATCACGTTTTTAAAAAATAACCTCATTCATAAAACTATCATTGCAGCTAGAGACAAATTCATAACAGTGATACTGTTGCATTCGGATATGAAACATATAAAAAATTGCATCTGTTGCATGAATTAAAATTATTGTCCCTCAGCATTGTTGAAAATTACTTTCTTATGCTTGGTAGTCGATGTTAGATTACTGTCGATGTTTAAAGTGCTAGCTATGTTGTTGGCTTAGAGAGAATGAAGCCAGGAAGCTTATGTTAGCAAGCGTTAATCGTAATAACTTTGTTTTAGCAATCCATGTTGACGTCCCTGTTGAGAAGCGATCTACAAAGCATTGTATACTTTAAAGGAATTAACTTTGTGTCTGCAGTTCTTTGCAAACAGTGACAAAATGAGCTATGTATACGAGGACTGTCCTTGTTTCACAATGATAGCATTATAAATGTCTGACTCAATTTGTATATGGCTACAACCGCACCTACAAAATAACCTGTTGCATAATTTTAGAAATCAGATCCATGAAAGGTTATGGGAATTGGGGGTCTCGGAGAAACGTCCAAGGGTTACGAAATGGAATTGCGAATGTTCCCTTAATATGGTGGTAGAAATCGATTCTCATCATCGTAAATTTTTATCAACATAATGTTGTATTTTTATGTTTAGATATGAAAAAGCAAGAAGTTCTTGTGTAAAACTAGAACATTCTATCAAGCTCAAGGACGAGAGAATTAGTTCATTAGAATCAAGGTACTATTATGTCTGAATTACTTTGTATTTTGTTCTCCTATGACCCCAGCATGCGATAGTATGGACTGATACCCATAGACAGAAATGTATAAATTTGTTCTTCACGTGATTGGGCAACGAACAGATATCTAACTGGTAAAGATTATTGTCATGTATGAAGAAATTTGTCGCGTTTTGAGACTTAAACTTTTTTTGGCTATGTTTCAACACGTAATTTTTCCATGATCAGGCAACCGCAACCACGTAAAGCTTCTTATGCTTCAACATGCGGGCCGCTTTTGGTGGTAGGGATCAAGATGTCCTGAAAGGGGATGCTATATCACTTGTGTTTGTGTTGTTTCTTTGTCTGCTGCTGGCAGCCACGTGTCTGGGAGAGTGTAATATATTTGTTTATTTAATTGATCTATAATAGAGGTAAAAGGGTTTTATTGTTTGTGAATGTGTGTTTCTGCGTTCTTACGTGTGTATCTGGTCTTGTTTTTTTGTGTTTTTATATACACTGGAAAAAACTACGTGCCTTCATGTCATATGCTTGACTGGTAAGTTGTAGGGTTTTACTCGGTTGACTATTGCTGTAAAATTGTTCGTTTTTTCGTGACGCCAGTCTGACAGAAATAGGAAGTTCGAACACGCTACAACAGAATGACAGGATATCTAATCTTGCCAAAACCATCGCAGTACGGGAACAGGAGGTGCGCGATTTAGAAGCAAGGTAAGTAATCTAATTCCCTGATTTTAACTGTAACTAATTAGTTAACTAATTAATTAACTCATCAGTTGAACAATAGGGCGTCTTAATGGATGTCTTTGATTTGGGTTGACGCGGGTGAGAGATCAGTTTACTTTGTGTAGAATAATTGAAAGTAAATATGTGTTAAAATACTATAATGCAAAGTGATGACTTAATATGGTCATATCAAGGTATAATGTCATAGCATTATATATGGTATGATTAGAGATAACGGTATAGATGAACAAAGGTCGACAATTAAAACTGTATTTTGATAATGTCCACGCGTTGAATCGAATAATCTTTCTCAAAACCCGTTTGTTGGTTATCTAACCTTGTGAGCAAATATGTTGATGCACAAGGGACAATAAGCGGACAAAGCAACTGATGATGATTGTCTTAAAAGGGTTTCGTGTAACTGCGATCATGCCTCAATTGTATTTCATGGCCCTTTTCTTGAATTGGAAACTCTGCGTAGTCTAAACATGGTTGTGCCTGATCCAGGTAGATGTTTTGATGTTATTTTTGTGGATTGAGATTGCCTAAAATGGGCTGATTTCTTTTTGATATCGGAAGATTTCTTGTGTTGCATTTATAACTACATGGAATGAACGTGTGAGCAAGTTGCAAGCAGTAAAGATAAAGTTACTTGAGTGAATGTAATTTGCACTATTCTAGAACGTCGCTTGTTATGGACAAGAGGTGTTAGTATCGACCTGGCAGACTTAACTGGTTAAAATTTAAATTGTATTATTGAATTACGAAGCTGGTTTCGACCTGGCAGACTTAACTGGTTAAAATTTAAATTGTATTATTGAATTACGAAGCTGGTTTTGTCATCAACAATTTGTTGAACCACAATGCCAAACCACAAACATTGTCTACGGTAGCTGTTCCTGACTTTTTCACTTTACTTTCTTATTTTCTTTTGTTAGAGTTGGAGAAATACTTTCTTTAAACGCGAAGTTGAAGTCAAGCAATCGGCAAAAGGATGATAAAATCCAGGCCCTGGAAGATAGGTTGGTTGCTCACTTTGAGTATCAAATGTTTAAGTGTCTTTAATGTTGATGAGTGGTCGAAGTTTTGTTTTATTGCTACCATCAGCTAAGGGTTTGCCCTGCAAACCCTTTGAAGGAATGGCAGTGCTATCAATAGGTATGCTTTGATTTATAACATCGTGTATTTATAAAACTGGAATCTTTTTAATACTGTGCAAAAATAAAGTTTACAATAGCGTAAGAATAGATCGGATTCGTAGCAAAAGGCACATTATAACATTTACGTTGTAAAGTTAAAGGAGAAAAAGTCTCGTATTTTCATTTGTCACCCCTTATACTCTAGTACCAGTGACTACTTGTTATTACGCTATTGCATCATTCGGTTATTTGCCATGGGCTTAAATACCTTCTTTTTCTCTTTTGCCATGGGTTGAAATACCTTCTTTTTCTCTTTTGCCATGGATTGAAATACCTTCTTTTTCTCTTTTGACATGGGCTGAAACACCTTCTTTTTCTCTTTTGACATGGGCTGAAATACCTTCTTTTTCTCTTTTGCCATGGGTTGAAATATCTTTTTCTCTTTTGCCATGGGTTGAAATACCGTCTTTTTCTCTTTTGCCATGGGTTGAAATACCTTTTTTTTCTCTTTTGCCATGGGTTGAAATACCTTCTTTTTGTCTTTTGTTTCCGATAGCATTAGTGAGCTTGAGGGCGCTGTGAAACCGAGTAAAGAAGAAAAGGTTCACCTAATGCAAGAAAAGATGAGGAAGAAAGAAGATGAAATAGTACAACTTGAAGAGAGGTAACACATGAACACGGTTGAGAATGGAAATAGCTCAGTCCTTGGGAATTTACTTGGATGTTTGACCCGAAGGACTTATTGCTAGTATATAAGACACGATTTGATTCATGGAGCGCTTTTTTATTTTGATTGGTTTTTGCATATGTTGCTGTCGTGTGTTGATGCAGATGACGACGTCATTGTAACTCACACATTGATCTAATTTGGTATGTGCGAAACGTGCATTTAAGATGCGGATGACTTTTTGTTCTTGTAACGTAGAGTGCTTTGGCGAGAAAATTATCATCAAATGGAAACGTTGATAAAGTAATTGCTATTTACCTTTAAGTTCTAATGTAGGTGAGGTACATTGCAGTGTGCAGAACGGTCTTCAAAGTGTTATGTAGTTTGGGTAGCTATTTTAGGTGTTTACAGTGTATTAAGATAAAATGTGGAAGCTAGTTTAATTTCCTTGAAACACTGTGCTTAATCATAATTTTTGAGAGTAGTTTTTATGTTCTTATCAAATGTATAATGTCTACATTTTTTCAGACTAGAGGATGCTACCTCGTTTGGAAATAGGATGCAGAGAGCTGTTGAAGTTAAGGAAGAGAAGATCCAACTGTTGGAGATGAGGTATTCTTTATCTTTTGAAGTCGACTTTCACATCCTTCCAGTGGATGGTTCTTGACTTGTATTTTGAACAGACGTGTAACAAAAGCTGTAGATTGATACGTTTTGTTGTTTCATTCAAAATATTAAAATGGAGGAACTAATTGACGAATGGTTTCGTACTTGAATAAGATATTAATGTCGCGCTGACCTGATGTCATTTTGCTTTCCGTTCTTCAGAATACACCAACTTGAAGAGACAGCTGGACAGGCACAGAAGTTAAGTGCTGTACTTGAAGAGAAGACCAAGCGTTTATTTGATGCTGACGGAAGGTGAGGGCAGTGTCCTTGGCTAACGTTTGTGATGTGTACGCAGCGCAAGTGATGCTTTTCTGAGGAAGTGAACGTGCTTTTCAAATCTGTGAATTTTAGGAGTAACCCGAAGTGTCTTAGAAGCCTGTGTTTGATGACAAAACCGTGACAATGTTTTTGGTTGCGTGCAAATATTGTTGTGACATATGTTGTGCACATATGTGTTCTTTGAGGCGATGTAAAGTATGGTGTGGCATCGCTTTGGCGCAAGTGCAACCAGTGACCGTTGCGTTATGCTTTGTGGTTTAAAAGGTGGGAGTGAGTTATCTGTTTTTAGATTCTGACTGAATATATATAGCTATTGTGGTAATGCCCACTCTTGACAATTATATATAAAGCACTGTGTCTGTTGAGGTAATATAAATATCTGACA
>JANTCA010080770.1:0-14580 GCA_024741275.1 Chironex yamaguchii
TTATGATTGGCTAGTTTTGCTACATGTTTCGTATAAATAGGTTGCCATATACATATACTTTCCTTTCTGACGTTTCAAACTCTGAGGAGTGTCAGACGAAAAAAGCTTTTAAGTATGATTTTAGCGCAATGTCGCAAATTCTCAAGGCGAAAACTTAAATCCAGTGGCTTCACTTTCCCACTAATTTCCCGGGGCTTGTCCTTCCTGGTACTATATTCTTTTTTCATGGGAACATTTTGATAAGAAAACAAGCCTGTATTTGCGTCAAAATTTGAGAATGGACTAAGAGCTATGGCTGGTGTTTTAAAGATCGAGAAAATACGTTTAAGGAAAAACCATCAAACTGAGAAAACAAATAAAACAAGATAATGGAGGCACACTGGGTTGGCTGATGAACACGGAAATATAACATTTTAATGTCAGATGAGGGGCTACCATTTTCCCCTTGAATGACCATTTATGTAATAACATTTTGTTTTTCTCAAGTTAGTTCATCAATTACATATTTTTGTGTTTTAAATTTGTTCGAATATGATTCCTTTACTGGTGGCATTCTACACTTGCATCTTGTTAATCAAGCAAATGAATGACAGCAAAATTCACGCTTCCAAAGGATAAGAGAACAATTTAACAATTAAGAACAATTTAAAACCAATGAAGTTGAAAATGTAAGCAAATGTAAGAATAACAAAGCTTCAATCAAGATTTACTGGTTCTTATAAAAGCAAGATTGACCATATTTGCAAAAACGGTTAACCTTTCCCTGCAGAGAGCATTCTGACCTAGAGCTCTGTGTATTTAATAGACACTGATTGTTGGAAATATGTTATGAAATAGAGGTTGGGTGGTGCACAATGAAAGTGCATGATGAAATAGAGACTTGTTTGAGATTATTAAAGCATATTACTAAATGGAGGCTCGGTCGTGTCTGCTGATAACAAACTTAAATAGGGGCTAGTTCAAATCTTCAGTGATGTAAGTGAAAACCGCCAATGTTTTACAGCCAAATAGTTCCTCAAGCACTGCTTTTTATAAACTAACATTTGAAGTAGATAGATAAGATATGATATGATAAGATATGATAGCCCTTTTTCAGCCATTTTGATGACAATTTTGATGAAAATTGACTCTTGTCAATTTTTTTGAGTAAGGAAATAATTGAACTACTCCCTATAACAGCACCTTGCTCAGCCGTTTTGTTGACAGGTATAATAGCTATCATAGAGAGCGTTAATTATGGCATCTGGACACTGCAAAGCTTAATTTTTAAAGTTTCCATGCACGAAAGAAATCTTGGCCAGGCAGATGTACTTATTCACAAGCAAGACCCACTACTAGCTTGACTATGTCCAAAGGTGGGGCGAGATCACAAGCATACAGATGTTAATTTATTTTATCTATGTGGTTAGATTCCAATACCAGATCAACCACAAGGCTGCACCTATCTTTAGAGGTCAGCAATCTGGTTTTAACAGTAGTGTTCTGTCATCGAGCCCTCGGGTGTACTTTAAACTAACGCTTTATTTGATGACATCCATAGAGACAAGGAAATGTCTGCAAAAAATTTAAGTAATTTCTTAAACTCTAAAAATTCGGTAACCTTGCTTTTAGCAATGTCGTAATAATAAATGTGGAAGACAAAGCAACCAAAACCTACAATACGCGGTCAGGAAACGATGAAAAAAACAGAAAATTCTGTGGTTTTCAGAAGAATTCAAATCGTTATTAAAACCAAGCAAGTGATACCACAAAGCTTTGCAAGCAAGCAGTATCTTTTGTGGCTCCTAGAGGAATTGTTGCAGACGTTTTTCAGGGTGTGACCGTTCATGGTTTTAGATCACGAATGTCTACACTGCTGCAAGGTGTAGAAGTGTTTATAAAGATATTATCATATATCGATGCTACAGGTCATACTCGGAATAGTAAGCGATCGTACGCTCCCAGCATTGGCCAAGAAGTGCTGTTGTTTCATCCCATAGCAAGACTGTGGGTCATTGTATAACAACCATGAAATCAAAACTTCTCCATAACGACCAAAACGTCAATATAAACACACAATTTTCTATCGCAGTGACAAAAGTAACCGCGCGAATAGTAGGACCCGTTTGCTCTAGAGCAAAAAACATAAAAGCGATGAGCCAATATTGGTGCATCTTCAAAGGTGGTACACATTGGTCGCCAAGTTATTTGATTGTTACAGTGCGAACACCAAAAGTTGGATATATCGGGAAGATTAAAAGACGGGACCGGAGAGTTCGTTTGACTTAGCAAAAGTTCGAGTTGACAGTGTTCTAGACAGCTAGCATGAATTATAGGAATCCTTATCTGAAAATTCAGGGGAATTAACAATCTGTTCTACTTCGCGAAAGTTCGAGATAAGTAGCAATGCTAGATAATGGCTGCCGATTATATGCTCAGTGGTGTGTTTTTCAAAGCACCATACTTGGTATCAACAACTTTGTGATACTTTCAACTACAACAAAATCATATGTATTTTGATATTTTGGTAATTGCTTGCTCGTTTGCTGTAGGATGTGCACATCCATACGATTTTATCCAGATAAATGTTATGGCTGACACTCGTAAACCTTCTAAAATTAATGTTTATAACATCTCATTTTTATAGGCGTGCCTTACATGTATAGTGACGTTCTAAATGTCTAAAATGTCTCCTCAATATTAGCCAAAAATTTTCTTTCTGGTAGTAGATTAGGTACAGTTTTGCAAGCCATTCTTCATTTTTTTCCTACAGCGAGCACTCTTGAAGTTCATTAACGCGTATAAATGGTATATTTCTACCTTCATTTCCCATTTATGACAAAAATCCGCTACAAAAATACAATAACAAACACAAAGGCTTGTCCTTTATTTGTACCAAATTTTCGCGAGACTTGTTAAAAACCCTATTCGCACTTTGTCCCAAACTCAGATGCAAACTTATTGTTTGTACTTCGCATCTGAACATCCGCATTCGTATTCGACACGTTCTGAAGTTTTACTTTTCATCCAAATTAGTATTGCGAAACAAAAGTTCCCGGATATGGACATCCAATCATCAATAGTATATTACTCAGAGAATATCAAAATAAATTGAAAACTCATAAACATGACATACATGTGTGTTTTTGACTTTGTCCCATATCAGAAACCAGTAATTATGCGAAGATTCGTTCGAACACGCTGGAAGTGTGGATTAAGGTCGCAAATCATTTGTCATTCATCGATCTCATATCGGATGTGGAATGTTAAATCTGAACGGGGTAAGCACTTAAGAATTGTAATGGATGAATGACAAAGGAATTCATGCTTTTCCAATGTCATAATTATTCAGCCATAATACCGGCAGTTACAGTCAGATTATCGTAGTGTAAGACGCATTGAATAAAACAGGGTGTAGACAAGATTAAGACTTTATCCGCGGCGATATCAAACATATTGCTTTCAAGTTCAAATCCACCATGTTTTACTATTTAAAATCGTCCCCCTTTCACTTGCAGTATTAGATCCTTCTGTATGTATGTAAATTCAAAAATGTTTACAATTCTTCAACCAATTCCACATACCACTCTCAATAAGTTCAATAACTTGCCACAACATTCCGTTGACGTCACGTGGTATCGATGTAATCTTGGATCTTCGGGCTTACAACCCTATTTTAAGACAGATTGAAAACCGTTTTAGGTTGTGCAGATTTTAATCTAGCTCTTTCCGTTGTTTGGAAATGCAATCGTGCATACTCGATCAAATTTATGCACTTGCTCTCGTGTTGAATGAGATACAACAAATAGATGGATTGATAGATAGTAACCATTGATGTTCGGGGGATTACGTATTGATGGAAAGATGGACGGGAGAATTCGATGTATGAATGAATGAATGAATTAATGAATGAAAAGTAGATCCATCGATCGAGAGACAGGCAGATAGATTGATAGATAGATAGATAGACAGACAGACAGACAGACAGACAGATAGATAGATAGATAGATAGATAGATAGATAGATAGATAGATAGATAGATAGATAGATAGACAGACAGACAGACAAACAGAAATGCACCTGTATATATTGTTTTTAGAGTCCAGATCTCTTGCCTGCTTGCTATTATGGGAAATTGAATGGAATCTGACGTTGGATAAAATAGGCAGAAGGCTTATGTGATATTGAATTTTAACTGAAAGGACATTTCTTTCATTCGCCTTTAAACCATTGTTTTCCATAGTTCTTAACATCTGCTCGAACTTTCTCTTAACAACAGCGCTCATTTTCAATTTCATTTCATTCATTTGGTTAATTCTTGCTAAGAGAGCTCGCTCGTTCAAATGCCATTTTGAACAATTGTTGTATTCCAGATCAACTATAAAGATAATTAGCTTACAGTTGATCGAGATAAGTTGTCTGAATTTTTTATGACATCAACAGCTGTAATCGTCAGGCAGGTCAAATTTCTTCCTTTATAGGACAGAAAAGATCGCCGTTATGCCACAGAAACGGCGTTTTCGCCTAGCTGATCATCCATATCAGTCAGTGAGGAGTTTCATACAACAGTTGTTTTTTGTGGTCTTGTAGTAACTTCAATCTAACGTTTTTGGTTTGATAGAGACAATTACTGCATTTCGTATCTAGCAAAGGCAAACCAATGGGCCAAGAGGTCACCTCTGAGGAAACTCTTCTTATTTATTAAGTCATGTATTTGAAAATGAGGATGAAAGTTCCGAAATTTTGGTCTGGACCCTTCATTCCATACGCGGATACACCAATCAGACCAACAAGTAATTCTGCTTAAGGTCTCAAGCTTGTTCTACTCCCTGGGCCTCTTTCTCAACTTGAGTTGTCCATTAAGAGGCTAGTCCTCCATCTTTCTCGGTAAGTTACATCCTCCTTCCTCAGTTTTAGCTTCTATAGATCTGCCCCAATGCAGTCTTTCTATTTCTTTCTTGGTCTTCCCCTTCTTTTCCCCTCTGGTAATTTGATTTCCCATACTCCCTTGACTGGTTCCTCCTCCATTCGTTTTTCGGGAAAATGAAATGTGATCTAACAACAGCTAAACGCAGGGACACTTTGAAGACAATTTGGCAAAGTAGAACGTGATCGATCGAAAGTTAAGAACCAAGACACTTAAAGCAATTAAAGAATATGTTGTAAGGTTGCAATGAGAGAATTATCTTACTTAAACCTCCATTAGTGACTATTGCTTTTTCTTAATCTGGACGAATTTGTCTCTTGTCGTGCTCTGTTCCTTTCTTTTTCTTCAGACTTCCTTCTTTGTTGACTACCTTTTCGTATACTTGTTTACGACACATTCAACGGTGTTTTAATTCTGGTTTAGCACTGACGAACGTAAGCCAAAAGTATGTTCTGTCACGTTAGCTGAAATAAGTTAGACATGGTCAGAACTTATAGGGAGATCACAGCAAGGGCTCCCTCTTGTTTTAAGCGACACTTCCCACGCACATAGCTTAGATAAACAACACACGTATTATAAGTGATTTTCTCAGTCACGTCACACTATTTGTAATTAACTCGTTGCCAGTTTTCTCGAACTTTATCCAAGAATAATATACCCTGTCCTTTGTAAAATAAGATGTGATAAATTCTGTATTACGGAGCTAGAAGGGTAAAAACGGTCATGTTGGAAATTCGCAGATCTTAATCTCGGAAAATGTTTCCAATTGTCAGACTGTGAATTTTTATTTTTGCCCTCATTGCATTAATTGAGAAGTCTTCAGTTTCCGAAGCGAAAGGGAAATGGTCCGATAAATTCTAACCGGTGGTAGTATTACAGTTTGATCCAAATAAATCGAACCCTCGATGACTCGAACTTCTAGTAACTCAAACTGTCTTTGAATTCCAATTAAACCTTTGCTAATACTTTTTCACAAAAATCACTTGATAACACGACCCCAGACAAATTTAACCTATGCAAACTTGGACTCTCATAGCGGTCCCTTGGCCTAAAATACCCTCAATGACTCGAACTCCAGAAGAAAAATTTAGGAGAAATTTCTGAAAGATCCTATTTTTCTCGTAAAATTTTTTCATCAAATATTGTATATTCTTTTAAATGTATTTAGCTACATTGCTACATTTTTGTCACATGACTAAGGCCTTGTAAATCGAAAGTACGTGGGTGGACATTTCTTTCCCAGATACTTCTACCCCAATTACAAATCGTCCTTTGGTCTACGCTCCTAAGTGATCTCTTTAACCTGTAGAGCTGTAAAATCCGTACGACATGAACATGAACACGTGTATTCCAGGTAAATATACCAAGTGGCATTAACTTTTGAACTTTAGACTCTAGTAAGTTCTAGTCCGTTTGACCGTTCTTCTATAATTTTGAGTAATCTGGCGGTTTTCGCTTGACCCGCCAACAAAGCTCAAAATTTGATTTTGGACAAAAGATACGAGACTCCTTTGACTTTTGTATGGTCTTCGGAAGATTTTGAGGTCAGATAAGAATAGATACTGGCTTTGGTGGTCAAATTTATCCAGGAACGCAAGTTTCCGACATGATAATGCTAAGTTAATTCATTACTCATCGGATTTCATCTGTGCTAGATAAAAATGCAGTAAAACAAGGTCAGAGTTAGAAAAATCAAATTCGTTTTATCCATCCATGCATATTACCACTTGCTAAAATTAAAGCATGGTATTTCGTATCGATTCAAGAGAGAAATAGACAACGATGGATTTAGTTTTCGACCCATGCTTTCACGCTAAGTGCTTGTGGTATGCAAACTCTGGTGGTTAAAACGCACAATTTTGGGTTTAGATACTTCGAATATGAGAATTATGGCTGACTAATTTGTGTAACAAAACTTGAAAATCGCCTTAGAAATTTGCGACATTGGTCTAAAAACATACTTTTGATCCGACAGTCTTCGCATTTATATATCAAAAATCGCCCATAACGAAGCTGATTTCTAACGTATATGTACTAAAACTAAAGTCACATATATCAACCTTTCCCATTCCAAAATTCCGACGTGTCACTGACACCTGTTGTGTGCCAAGTTCTCACATAAAAAGTCAAGTGGCGTCATTTTTTGACTTTCGTAATGGTTTCCCAAAAACACTTTTTGCTTTTTCATAGCTTTGTATATAATGGATATATCGAATAGATTTTGAATGCGTGTATATTAAACATATTCAGCCGGTGCCGACAGATATGATATATGCAAAGTCGACAGTATTTGTGGTAAGCTATAGCCAACACTCCATGGGCACCACCCTTCGCTATCACAGGGTGCCATTATGGTTCGACGTTATCAGTTTGTACCATAGAATAGTAAACATTCCTAACTCTATGCTTTATACCGACTGCACTGCAGTTTCTGAGGTTTCTGGTTCATTCAAGTTCTTGAAACTAGAAATTGAGGTCTAATCGTCAAATCGAAGGTGTGTACAAACAAACCGCATTAATTTGCTTCACCTCAAGGAACATGCATGTTTTGCACACCAACAATGTATGTCATTTTCATTTGTGAAAACCTCGTGATCTGCATTTTGTTGTCTGAAAAGCAAGTTGAATAGGCGGAAGTAAAAACAGAAGTTAAGCATTCTTAAGGTAAATGAGAAAAACCAACTCATAACATAGCCATTGATGCGTATGATTGAATACAACACGAATCAAACCACAAATAGCTGCTATTAGATCGTTTACATTCATCGGTACTACAAACGATTTTCTGGTTTGAGTCAAAAGGTGGCACAAAATTAATCTGACGCAATTTCAGAATTCTTTAAGATCAATGTAGACTCTTGGTAGATTTCTTCGTTTATACTGGCAAGGGTCCGAACGAGTGCAGAGTCATTTACGATCCGTAAGAAATGTTATTGTTGCTTACACTTTGATGGATCGAAATCGGTTTGTGTTTTTTACACTTGGACTAGGCTGAAATGTAAGTGAGTAATCTCATTATCGCCCTCAGATTTGGTGCCGCAACACTAAACTATCAGTTTAAATCAGCCTCGAAAACGAGGAATTTCTTTGTTTTGTGTTCGATCCATGTTTATTTCGATCATCCAGCTGCTTCGTCTGTACCTAAGTTGAAACGGATTCATTAGGGTACACCTTACCTCTAGATCCACTTCCATGGAAACGGGGTTTGCTGCTTGGTTTATAGCCCTAGAAAATTTCTTTTTGGCTGATGACAACGGAAAGAGGGTTTGTGGTGGAGGTGAGCAGAATGACAAAACGCAACTAGAAGCTCCGACAAGCCAGTGGGGTCAGGTGGGTTTCCCTATTTCTAAATATTCAAGTGACCTTTACTAATAGGTGTTACGGTTTCTCCTCGGAAGTTTCCTCGCTAGTTGTGGTTTTATGAAGATATCATTACCAAATATGGGCTGTACTAACAGGCACCATGGTAACTAAGTTATCCGTGTTGTAACTTTCTTAACTTTCAGCTTTCTAGCGCTAGTTGACGGACTATTGAAGCAGAAGAGACTATCCAAAAACAACAACAATCTTGCTATCAATTTCTTCTTTCTCCACTTGTCTCTTTTCTACTAAGTCTCCACCCATAAATCAAGAATATTTATATCTACAGTTAACTATTATTTTTACAACTAACCAATGAAATTGTACATTATAGGCAAAAGGTGACCAATCATAAACGAATTTCTAAATATGTGCTTATAGTTACAGAGAATGTGAATCAATAATTGCAAACCATTCCTTTTTTGGAGACGCCCACGTTCCTTGGGTATGTGTGGCAATACCTTGGATGCAGAGCCACCCATTTTGCACTGCGCATGCGCGTCTACAAGCATCTTAACTACATTTTGCAATCCCTCGCGCCTTGCCGCAAGTGCGCAATTTCCACAATCCGCTCGAGGATTTCCTCACAAGTCGTGGTTTTACAAAGTTATCGTTACCAAAAGTATCAAAGTGATCCAGAATCCAGGATTTGATCCAGATCACGCTAAAAAAGAATCAGCTGGAGCCAGTCAAGAACCAACAGCCCGTAAAATTTCAGAACGATACGTTCATAACTTTTTGGGATATTTTTAATAATACCAACAAACAACTAGTCAACCTCATTGGCGGAGTCAACAATCGACGAGAACTGTCAAATTGTGGGGAAATACTAGTGTTGTTGGTGTTATCACTGCACATCTTCAGATTCCTTGAAAGATCTTGCGGTGACAAGCTCCAGTTGCGAATAGAGCCACGGATAACACTAGTGATTCCGTCAAGTTCTACGTTACTATTCAAATCATCGGATAAAATCGCCATAATCATTCCGTTCACAATTTGAGTGCAAAAGATTCGAAATCGCACTGTTTTCAAATTATACCGGCTTCATATCACACCTTTTTCGATTTCTTTTTTTCCAATTTCCGGCGGTTACAAAACGTCTCAGTATAAATCTAAGCCGCAAAAGGCATGATTCGTGACCTTGTTGATTAAAATCGCTATAGGATTCCAAAACGAGTAAAATATAAAAAATTAGAAATCTCTTTCTTTTTCTCTTCCTCGAACAGAGCCGATACAAAGATAGTTTGATAATAATGTTAAATGAGAACACAATTTTTAACGATTTAATATCATCATCCACCTTTTTTCATCGTGACTAACTCGATTCCTTGTTTCAAATTAGTATTCTTCATATACTCTCAGTAACAAGTATCCGAATGTGATACTTTTCCTTGGAAACTGGAAATCACACTAGGATCTTTGCCTATAAACATAATTGTACTCTTTCTAATTGAAAAAAGGTTTATGCTGTTATATTATGAATGGATCTTTGAAACCCAAAACATTTCTACTGTGCACTAGAAGTTGATGTTTTGTTCCTAAGCCCCTTGTCCATATTGCTTGCCCTTGTCTTGTTTTTAATTGTTTAAGAGCCAACAATCAACGTTTACATTACAAATGGTACTAAAACTTTCCGATTGTTGAAACAAATTGTATGTAATCGAAAGGTCGACAAAGTCTTGTTTGACCATAAGCAGAGCCACTATTTTGAGGAAACAGCTTCGCAGAGGCGTCATTTAGAAAACACAACTAGTACTAGAGCAAATATTTTGCTGGGTACACCTAGTACTGGAGCAATCATTTTGCGAGCTCAGCTAGTACTGGAGCAATCATTTTGCGAGCACACCTAGCATTGGAGCAATCACTTTGCAAGTACACCTAGTATTGGAGCAATCACTTTGCGAGCACACCTAGTATTGGAGTAATTATTTTGCAAGCAGAGCTAGTATTGGAGCAATCACTTTGCGAGCACACCTAGTACTGGAGCAATCATTTTGCGAGCACACCTAGTACTGAAGCAATCATTTTGCAAGCACACCTAGTATTGGAGCAATCACTTGCGAGCACACCTAGTACCGGAGCAGTCATTTTGCGAGTACACCCAACATTGACATGTTAATTTGTAAGTATTTTTCAAAGAAAAAGTGATTGCTAGTTAAAAACTCTGGACCCGATCTTCACAGTTGACGCTATGTTATTGACACTAATCATGTGTCTACGGGTATCTTTTTGGCAAAGTTTTTCTGGCAGTATCTTGGGAATATCAGCAAAATATTTCTGTAAATTTGAATTTGATATGTGCGCGCTCCCTATTGACTGCGTAGAAAGACCTAGATCTAAATCAGCCGGCGTCAAATATAAATAACTGTGCCACAGTTCTTTATTTTAGTTTGACCACATCTGGTACTTGCATCCGCCTGAAATAAGACAGTTGAAGACCAAGGTCCTATTCAAACGTCCGACTTCTCTTGTGCCCAACTAAATGAACATGAAAAGTGAGACGTTTGAATCGATTAATTACAACAGATTTTATTAAATGCGGCAAATGGATTTTGCACAGCTAGTCTTTCCGAACCTTACGGTTTGAAGTCGACTCGGTTTCAACCGTCGAATATTTCGTGTGCCAGACTAAATGCATAATTTATTTTCTATCCCAGAAACCTACCGAAGTAATGCTCTTGGCATTTTTTAGCGCTTTGAGTACATTACGTTCGTCGTCTGAAATGACAGTCGTTCCAAGGTCGTTTCTGAGCCACACTTAATTGAATAAAGTTCGGCTCATGAAGAGTTTGTCGCTTGAACAAAGCCCGAGTTCGCTACTTACAAGGTGTGTATTAAACGTGGACTTTGGCCTACGATTTATGAACTTTCAACCCAGCATCCTTCACTTTGACTCTAGATCATC
Source organism: Chironex yamaguchii (assembly GCA_024741275.1). Taxonomy (NCBI): domain Eukaryota; kingdom Metazoa; phylum Cnidaria; class Cubozoa; order Chirodropida; family Chirodropidae; genus Chironex; species Chironex yamaguchii. The sequence continues at coordinate 11,172 of JANTCA010080770.1, forward strand.
AACGTAAGTAAATTGTAAAAAGCAAGAGAGCCCAAAAAAGGAAAATAAGAAGAAAGAACTCAAGGAGAAGGATTTGAGTCAGAGTGTGTGTTAAGAAGTGTTAGATTATTTGCGGAAAAAGATTCAAATTCATTATAGAGCCGCCTGACAGATTCCTCTCACAGTACGGGAAAAAAACAGGTACCCGCATGGTACTAAGTCTATAGATGAGGGAAGATTCAGTAAATATATCAAAAATTTCATGGTGGTTGAATACATCGATGAAATCTATCACAGAGAGATTCACAGAGAAGCACGGAAGAAGTAGGTAGGACAGGAGTGATACCCACCTGTAAGTTTTCATGTGACTATCTACCAGACTCCGGCAAAATGCGGGTAATACGTGTTTTAATAGCCTTTGGAGTTTTAAGAAAGGTCACAAGTCATTTCTAGTGTCTTTTCCTATATTGTTATTAAGTCTTTCTAACCAGTTCTTTTATATGTCACTACCTGCTGTTCAAGCTCTTTTTTTTCCTCGCAAAAGGTCCTCTCTTTCCTGGAAATGTTGTCAGGGTAGGTATAGATGATGTTCTACTTAAGTGCTTCATGTTCTTTTCTGGGGTCCCATATAACACAGCGGACGATGACCTGTAAGTTAATAAGCTTCTCATCTCAAAGTTGCAGAATTTTTAACAAATAAATCCATCTTTTTAAGTGAGGAACAAACCCACGAACTTCTACTCTCTGGGCTGAATTAAACGACTACTAAGCCACTGAATCTTTGTTTTTTATCGGCGAATTTAATATCTTTTAAAAGCCATGCTTTGTTGCTAATGCTTGTAGCTACCATATTTAGCATTTTTTGACTGTTTAAGAGCTAAGCGGGTAATAGATACATAGTTAGGTGGTCCCAGGTACCAATAAGGGACTACAATCTGCAGCAGTTTGTGAAGGGAAGTGACCATCAGTACACACTGTTTGGGTCTTCTCTTTCCTCGTTTTCCTGGTATCATACCTGCCATGAAGACCATTTCCAGATTGTCACATGGTCTGCTTGCAATGTGACCAAAGTATGATAGCTGCAGGTAATGGATCTTCTGCAATCTCCCGTTGAGAGCTAGTTCCTCAAATACTCTAATTTGATCTATGCTCACGGCATGACAAATCAAACATTCTGCGCCATGCCCTTATATAAAAGTATTGTTGCAGTGTTCCTCATGTACTTTGATGGCTCATCTTTCAGCTCCATAGAAGAATATGGGTAACACAAGGGTGTACATAATTTTCATTTTGATTACTTTGCTAATAGTCCTATCTTTTGGACTACTTTCGAGTGAGACGCATGCTGATTTAGCTAAGCCATTGCATCAAGCAATCTCCTTCCTGCATTCGCTGTCTCTTGTTATGTATGAACCGAGGAAGTTGCTCAATGGTGTGGCCATCCACAGATACTTAATTCGTTATTTTACAGCTAGTGGCGTGCTTAAAAAAGGACTTAATTGCAATTAATAGGTTACGATCGGCCGTTGCTAATAAAATGATACACATTTTCTATTAAGAATGAATCCCGTTTCGAAAGGCAACACATTTCGCTGCGTTAATATTACCTCCTAACTTGAATTTAAGCTATAGTGGCTTTCAGACTTGTGAAGTCTAGATTCCCAAACGATATATCGCTTCAAGACTTCATTTTTCAAGGCAAAGTATATCAAGGATTATATAGTATGGACGAACGAAAACAACATCGTACCATGACAGCTTAACGCCATGGTATAAGTTTTTCAAAAAACAAGAGTGCAGCCTGCGACAACCGTCTTGCAATCATTTCTAAGTATATTGACCTTTTTGGAGTTTGTCTGATTAATGGATAAAGAACAGCTCATGTTATAGAGCAAAGGTCGCACGTGACGTATCCTATTGAATGCTATGATCGAACAGAATGGAATTTGCATAGGACACTGAAATGTCTAGATTGCCAGACACATGGCAACAATTTCAAGCCTTGTTCACACGCACACTCTGAGTCAGTTTAAGTCGCTACAAGCTTGCAGTTTACATTATAAACGACCTTCAATGATTAGTACTTTGACCTTTGATCTTAGTATATGTTACGCCACAGCAAAAATGATCGCAAATAAAAACACTGACCAGAGGGGTTCAAATGATTAATTAGACATGCTTGTAATCCGTCTGTTGAATATTTCACCTTCCGAGATGTAGTTCACATCACAAGACAAAAAGCAGTATTTATAATGACAGCAATTTAGTTAGTCTACATCCTGACCTTCAAATAAGAGCTTTACGACTGACCGCAGACTTAAAGCTGCTCTCCAGAAGTAGACTGATCAACTGAAGATCTTCCTAAAGGACACGATTGCAATGTGGAAAATTTTTTGATGCTGGCGCTTCGATCTAGGAATGTTTTTTGTTTTAAAACCTTGGAAATATGTGCTAGCCTTTATCAAGATACCTTTATTGCCATAACTAGGGGTATGTGAGATGCTGACTTGGCGTGAAATGCCTGGCTGTTATGTCCGACATAGACTTGTGAACAGACACTGTGGAACAATACAACCCCGACTATGTATTTCCGACCACGTAGTTGGAGAATCGGGTTCTCACCTAACACTATATACATATATAACACCCTGCTTTTAAATAGCCAGTTAATGTATGTTCCAGTTGAAGATCGATTAAGTTGTGACTTCTTGAGTGTTGCCTCACTATTTCCTTGTCGATGCAACTTTGACGTACCAATTTTATTGCGCTTGGAGATTTTTAGAAATCAAGGTCATCTATGCAACACACTTAAAACAGCTTTTGTGGTAGTAAGGTAAGGTGTAAATTATAAATCCGTGAGCCATTTATTATGTGTATTCGCTTGTCTTATGCTTATAAAGGTCTCCATTTCTGACCTCCGAATACTAGGCCTCATGTCGATATCACCCCGTCGAATTTTGTGTCGAGTAAGAATGGAAAATTGATAAATCAAAAATTGATATGATGGAAGTTTCGTAGGAATGGAAGATTAACGCAAATGGCACACTTGTAGGACTATCGTTTTTCGTTTCTGACAAATAGACTTTGTTGTATTATTATTATTATTACTATTACTATTATTATTATAATAACTTTGGAGAAAGGCTGACAGTAATCTTTGTTATGCTTGCTTAAATCCACAAACATTGCAGCATTGTGTTTCTGGCTGTTCTGTACAACTGAGTGAGGGTAGATACAACTGGCGTCATGATTCAGTTCTTAAAATAATAGCTGATTTCATTCAGTCTTCAAGTGAAAGTCTTTCAGTCTTCTGCGACATTAATGGTTTTCGATATCCAACACTGATTTCTGGACATGAGCTAAGACCAGACATTATTATCAAAAAGGGAAATTGTCTGGAAATTATGGAATTAACAGTTGGCTTTGAAAC
>JANTCA010080792.1:0-14579 GCA_024741275.1 Chironex yamaguchii
AAGACATCGTATCGAGACATGTTGGTGAAAATAACCCAGCTGATATTGGAAGTCAATGAGCAAATGTTGACTAACATGGAGATTTGTGTTGGAAGGGAACTGATTGGCTAGCCAATTATGAACACTGGCTACAGAACATACAGACGTTCCAAAAAGCGAAACAGAAGCTGAGGCAAGGAAGGTTAATGAAGTTCTAGCTGTGACAATCACTCTGGACAGCAAGTTTTACCATGACGTAGAAAAGTTTTCTTTATGGAAAATTACTGGCTGGGTTTTCAGGTTTATCACCAACTGCAAACGTAGGCTTGCAAATAGATCAAAGGGACCTTTAGTTACTGAAGAAATCGAACATGTCACAGTGTTTTGGGTGAATAGAATGCAAATGAGCAACATCAACACAAGGCATTTTGAACAAGACTTTATAGCCACTCAATTTGTAACCTGATGAAAGAGGCGTCTATGTCTGCAAAGGACTCATGCAAGGGGATTTTCCAGAATACTTGCCACATGATTGATAATTGAGAGCTCGCATCTGCGCACTGTGGAGGAATGGGCTATACAAGGGCTGATGCGAGAAAGCGATTTTGGATCCCATGACTTCAAAAACTAAGCAAATGCATTATTCTCTGATTTTATGGATGCAAACGCTTACATTCTTTGGCATTTCCTACACGATCAGTTGGTGGGCTTCCACGAGATTTTATGCCATTGGTATTGAGTATGATGGGTCACTGATTTATCGAAGGAAAGGAAACAAAAAAGGAAAAGCCTATATCCTTCTCTACAGCTGTAGGCTGACACGATCTGTTTACTTGGATTTAATGCCAAATCAAATGGTTGATGAGTTCCTAATCAGCCTGAAACTATTTATTGCCAGAAGGAGGAGACCACAAAGGAGCTACTCCGATAACTTCTCCTCATTCAAATCAGCATCTAACTGGTTGAAGAAGTTAATCATAGAGGAAGCACTCCACAACTACTTAGCAGAGCAACAGGCAACGTGGCAATTTAATGTAAGTCAAACCCCTTGGTAGATTGGCCAATTTGAGAAGATAATTAGCAACAGAGTTTAAATCGAGTAATGGGAAGATTGACATTAACATGACAAGTGTTCGAGTCGCTAGGATGGATGTGGAAATAAACTTGAACAACAGGCCGCTGGGATGTGTTGAGAATGACATACAGAGACCAATTCTGACACCAAACATTCTAATCAGTGGTCAACGTATCTTTGCAGTGGAAGGAAGTTTGGATCTCGTTGATGAGGAACCTCTTAGAAGACCGGCCAAATATCTTAAAGAGTTGCAAGGACAATGTGTGGGCGAGGTGGACTGCCAATTATCTACAGTCATTGTGTGAGCGTCGTAACCTGACCCACCATGGAAAACTGGCGGAAATTAAGGTCGGTGATGTTGTTGTCATAAAGTGTGTTGACAGAAACCGGGCACACTGGAAGACTGGTATTGTGGACACCCTTTTTAGGTGCCGTGATACTAGTGTTCGAGCTGTACGCCTCCGAGTTGGACAAATGTTCTTGGAGAGAGCAGTTCAGTATTTGCACTCTCTTGAGCTCAGTTGTGATCGTGAAGAACAGTTAAAAGGTGCCCATCGAGACAAGACTCTTGGACCCAATGGCAAAAGAGTACAGGCCCTAAAGAACAGCAGCTGCATTGGCCGATTTAAAGATCAGGGATGAGAACTTAAGAACACGGTGCCAGAATGCGAGATTTATTTGACACTTTGAGTATCAAATAAGGGGAGAGTGTCGGATAATCGACTGTATTAGAACTTACCAAATAAGAACTTCTTAGATTATCATGGACCTTGCTAGAAATATTTAATAATCATATCATGTGAGAAACGTGGCTGATTAATGTAAATTTAAATATAATTACTGGAATTTGCTTACGCATTGTTTGTAGTGCTGAATCGCGTGATTTAGCGTAACTGGGTCACGTTTAACATGACTTGGTAGCCAAATACGGTTAAGAACATTCTAATATGTTTGTCATTTGAAGTCAAATTTTAATCACAAATATTGTATATTGAGGGCGAATTTTAAGAAAATGTAAGAGAGAATCTGACAAGATTAATATGGGAGTTTAACAGGATATGCTTAACTATCGAGAGTTTTTATTTGTTGCTGGTCTATTTGCGACGGTATTAATACAGGCGAAGCCTGTCGAGTCTTCAAACTCTGATATTCAAACTTGAAATTGAAGGAAGAAATCAGGTTAGCCTGCCTGCATGCATGCGTAACAATAATTTGTTTTACACGTATTTGTCTTATACACCTTACTCTGAAAGAGCATCCGCTATTGAGAAGTTGATTATACAGAGCACCGGACTGACAGATGAGGTCCGCTGTAAGGAGGTGTCCGCTACGAGGGGTGCGCTATAAATTGTTCGTTGTTAAAAGATCTTTACAAGAAGACTTTTGTTCATTCCGTTCTCGACTAGTGTCCCTTAATTTGATGTATCCGTTATAAAAGATGTCTGTTATACCGAGGTGTTGTATTGTCTTTCATGTCGGCAGCGGAATCAATCGTGGCGATATCTGTTAAGTAAGAAATGATAAACCTATGTTTTTCCATTCAGACTAGATTGTAGTTTGAAATTCTTTTTGTTTATTTTTCAGTATCGATTTGACATTACTACAAATGGGAAAGGAGAAGTTTTGATCAGCTTGTTACAGAAAGATAAACGACAGCAGAAGAGAACAGGTGCTGGGGACAATACAACAATTGGATTCTTTATCATGCAGGCTAGTACGATTTGCGATTAACTATTTCATTGTGATTTCTCTGTGTTATCTTTTGAAGTTACCATTGAACGTATCGTTCTCACAACTGCTCTGTGGTTGTTAACGTTGTCATAATTGTTACTCTATTGGATATTCTCGATACGAATCAGAAGTAAATAGTTGTTTTGTGCTAGACAGTAAACGTTAATTCTACGTATGATATTATCACTGTCAACATCAGGAATACTTATTTCAGGCCTCAACAGTTTGTCTAATCCCCATACTTCCCTTAAATCATAGCGGCTTCGTTAATGCAATTTTTATGCTCACATGGCCCTTTTCGTTAGGTAGCATGTATCTGCATTTATCACACATGGCAATAAATACCATGTGCATAAAGTAAGCATACCCGTTGGACATCCTTTTAATATGACTATACCCAATGTCACCTTACGCCTCAAATTCTACACATTTACCATCTGTCTTTGCACCTTGTGTGACTTATCTGGAGCTTTATTCCAATTTCCTGATCCTCTGACTCAAAGTCTGTGGGTGTTGAACCCTAAATAGTACACTCAACCATTCCGTCAAGGAAACTCGCTATCTCAATGATTTAAGTGGCTGCGTTGTCTTTCCAAGGTATTCAGAAGTTTCGTTTCCTTGTGACAGGCCTAAGATTATTTATTATAGCGCCAAATGTTTTCCCTTCTTGTGGTAAGCACTTTCGTACACGCATAGTCTGTTAAAGAAATCAAAGGGACCTAAGGACTGTGGGAGCATATGGAGAAACGTGTTTCTCTTTGCTACCTCCTTCAAGGAGGGTATATTTTCACCAGGGTTTGTTTATTGGTTGGTTACTGTGCAAAATAACTCAACGAGTTGTCAACATGTCGTTCCGAAATTTTTACCACATGTTGGTAGCTTGACAGACACCAGCTGATATTTTTTTGATGATGAAAGAATCAAATCTAAGATTTGGTAATGATATTTTCATAAATCCACAATTAGTGAGTTAATGTTCATTGGAATAACCCCGTTACCATGGCACCTATGACCACAGCCTATATTTGGTAATATCTCCATAAAACCACAACTAGCCATGAAATTATTCGCAATAAAAACTCTGTTACCATGACGCCTATTAGGACAAGTCATTTGAATTGTAAGAAACTCGAAATCCCACCTAACCCCTGGGTGGAGGTTCGTGCTGTCCCACTGCTTCTAGCTTATTTGATATATTTTCTATTATTCTAAATTGTGTAGTGGTTAAATCAATAGATAAACATGACTTTAAGCTATTCTGGTTGTGCTATAATGCGCGGTGAAAAGCACTAATGCAGGCGAAGGTCGACAGGTTTTTTACAATGCATTTATGTGAATAAGTAAAATTTATTGAGTTTGCATCACGCTGTATTTTTTATATTTATCTTCACATTTATATTTATATGTGTTTACACGTGCACTTGTAGTGATAGACATATGTTATAGCCACGTTGTAGCTACATATAGCTAAGTTAGTTTTGTGAATGCAGGTTGAAGCAAACAGAGAATATCGAGTCCATGACATCTATGAGAAAGCTGGTGATAGCACATTCATCAACTCCCGTGAGATCTTCGGCCGATACGAGCTTGATCCCGGAAGATATGTCGTTGTACCTTCCACCTTTGAACCAAACGTTGACGATGAGTTTCTTCTCAGAGTTTACACTGAAAATGCTACACACTTCAAGTAAGAGGTTTTTTTTTGCTCTGATTTTAAATTTTACCAATGAAATACGTAATGTTATCTCTGATGCTTGTATTAGTAGGAGTGACAGATTACACCCTTTTGAACTCATTTGATATCCAGTGTCGAACCAGATGAAGTGAGTGTATTCCATGAATCCATAGTTCAAGAACGACTGATAAAATTGTTTGGGAATTACATAATGGCACCCTATTGATTAACATGTGAGTAGGACAGTCTATTCGCGTACCCTATCCATTTGAATTACGTATGCTGTTGTATTCTTTTGAAAGGTTTTGGTTCGCTTTTAATTCTATTTTACCATTTACTTTTGTGCGTCTTTTATGCTTTCTCTCTAATATGCTTATGCTTTAGCTTTGTCACCTAGCTTTTGTCACCTTTGCTACAGCTACCAATATTTTCTTATCTGTCAATGCTACGCCCTGATAAATAATCTGGATTTTGTAGGAAAATCGTTGGTTTAAATTTGTTTGGCTTTTATCTTGTGGTATTGTAAAGGATGACATTGCAAAGGATAACATTGCAAAAAATTCCCTAGCATTGATTGCAAGACAATATACTGGTCTTTTTTTTGCTTCGTATTACTAATTAGTAGTAGCAGGATTTTCTCAGCAAAAGCGTTCATTGAGGTTCTGAGTAGCTTCAGTCTTATTTGTGACTCTTCTTTGTATGCGTCGTGTTTATTAGGTTACGTTAGGGCAGTGCAGTGTAGTTCGTTACGTTACAGCATGTGAAAAAAGTTTTTCACATTTTCATGCTTTTTCTTTACAGACATTTGGAACTCGATAAACCTCAGCCCGGGTGCATGCAGTTTCTTCCGTGTTTCAGACCACCTGTTTGTCAACTGTCAGTTTTCGTGGTATCTGTTGATGGTTTAAAGAAACGTGGCTCTGTTAGCATGAGTGAGTCTAGTTAATTCATTCGTTTGCTGTTATACAGTACGTAATACAATCATGGATATCTGGGTTTTTCTTTGACTCGTTTGTTGTTCAGTAGCGGAAGAACTAGATTTCGGTCTGAGATAATCTGACATATTGTCCAAGCGCCAAACTGGATACTGATTATTTCTCTCGCAATTTTTGTTGGGTATACCATCGTTGTTCAAGTGTGGTCTTACTAATTTGCTTGTGTTACAACTTCTATATATATATTAAAGGTTTAGCACACTCTATATACTAGCCTCACTGCTGTTCATGGTTCATTGCTTCTACGGAGCTGACTTGTATATTGATATTTAACAGTGACCATTATGTACTGTCTCTGTCATGACTTAAAGACCTCAAGGATACGTGATAATCATTTACTACTTGTTTACGAAGTGTTACAATATCCGTACCACTGTTGCTGATTCTACCAGAGTTGATTGGGGTATGGGAAGGTAACTTTAATTAAGTTTGATTATTATTATGCTCATTAAACTCATATTCATTATTATTAGCTGTCGATCCATACGTTATTATGGAAATTGAAGGAACAAAGGTGAGGACACCTGTTAAGAAGGATACGCTCAATCCCAAGTTTGAATACGGAGGTATCTTTTACGTCAAAAATCCACAGCAGTCACGACTCCAAATTCAGGTGAGATTCTTGAACAACAGAGCTCCTATTACTCAATGTTTTTAGCGAACCTTATTTATAACTTTAGGTTCAAATGATATTGTTTACTTACTTGAACTTTATTTCCATCAACCTGCAACCTTTTGACAAAGTGGACATTATAGATATTTCGAAAAATCTTCTCGTGGCTAGTCCACAATTTTTCTTGGAACAAAGTCTACAAGTTTTCTTTTGAGTTCTCTACTTTCATTCTCCTTCAAAAATTGCGATGTGAGTTCCATGACATCCATTGAAACATTTTTCATGACAAAGGGTCTATTCACGAACGGGGATTTGGCTGGAGTAGCCTACATTGACTTTATAGACTTCACTTGAGTTCTAGAGGCGAATTGGGAACTTCTACAATAAATGATCCTTTAATAATGTTTCTCGTGTTTTTTGCTAGTTAAAATTATTCTATGTGGAGGGGTTTTTGTCAGAAATTCTATTTCTAAGATATTTGTTAGTGTATTTTGGCAGTTACTTTATGACGTGAAATTGAAAGATTACAGATTTTTCTTTGCACAATTTCTGGTTATGCATTTTGCTGAGAATAAGACCGTAAGTTTGGACATAGCAGTACGTCGTACAGATGCCGTATTGAAATCGCGTTTGCGCCCTTGAAACATAAATTTCCACTTTTGCATACTTTTTTGCCGGAAGTAGTTTTTATTCTCTTTATTTTTGGTTCGTTGACTATGATGGTTGACTTGGTGGTTTGGAATGGCAAACGTTCTTACGACTTTAATAATGTTATCATGTCACTGCATGAGCATGGGACTGTATATTAAAGAGTATTTGTTATTTAACTATGTGACGCATGAAAATCCACTTTCAGGTCTGGGATTACAATGTGTTGATGAGAGACACCTTCCTCGGTGAAGCACAGATCGTTTTGGATCCAAAAGACAAGACAATGCTTGAAACGCATCATTTGCAGGAAAAAAGTGGAGGGTCTATGGTCAATGTGGATGGCACCGTCACTATACGAATAACCACATCCAATAAACTCACATTTGTTTAAGGGTGCAAATAGGTCTAAATTACAGGTAATAGATAATTGGAACCAGTAAATAGTTTTAGAAGAAGCCTTGCTCTTCTTTCCTATTTAGTAAAAATGTAAATTTGTTTCCTTTTTTGTTTGCTGTAGCCAGCTGTAGAACTGCCAGTAGCTCATCCCGAAAATTAAAGCAGTCTAAAACAGTCGTTCTTTTAAAAATATGTAAGTCGTCTATACTGTTTACTAAATGCGATCGGAACGAATGTTCTAATTAGTGGATATTTGTGGCGCAAACTAAGTTTTCGTTAATTAGATCTTTCACTATGTAACTCTCGAAACAGCCTTGTTTTACAAGAACGATTTCTGACAAATTTTCGAGAAAATGGCCACTATTTTATTCTGCCTTGAATACAGCCATAAAAATATGCACTCCCTACATTTGGTTTTTTCTTTTGAATACTTGAGGCTTTTAAGTTCTAGATCATATGGTCGCTGCATTGTTTTACTCTTTATTCTCCTCTATACATACTTAACATGTTTATTTTCGTGCTTCTTGTTCCCACGTAATTCTAATGTTCGTGATTACGTTCGTGATTACAAAGATTTTTGCCACCAAAAGTCTTCGTATTGTTAACAAGCTCCAGTTTTTCCGTAGCAGACATTTTGTCGACAACGTCACGTTTGTTTACTCCTTGCCATACTCGGCCCAATTTCCAGAATAGTAAAGTACGCAGACCGTTCTAAATTTCGCGTAAGACAAGGATTCGTTTGGTATTGTTATCAGCGATTTATGTACGAATAGTGTTACCAAGGAAGTTTATCCTATATTTAGTTTTAATTCCCGCGTTAGTTTTCCACAATTAGTGTTGAAACATTCCTTATTGCTCACGGTGTGCACCACGTTTCACATGTCCACATTTTCTTTTTTTGTTTTTTTTTTGCCGTGTGTTGAGAGGGACTTACTCGGAGTTGTTGGACGTAATTATCCAATGTTTAAATGTTAATCAGTTAGCTTTTACTTTAGAACATTAATTGATTAATTACTCTTTCGTTGCTGTTTTTGGATCGCAAAAACTGTGGCACTTTTTGTCGTAAATAATATCTTAGTATTAGAGCTCGTTTAAGAACTTCAGTGCGCTATTTTCTTATTAGAAAATTCTTGATGGTTTATTTATCTTGTGGAAAAACTTTGTAAATCTAGTTTTATTAAATATATTTATGTATTAACAATTGATTGGGGTTTTTGCACACTTCACATGTATCAAGGTTTTGCTATCTACTTTTATTTACTGTTATGTATGTTATGCAAACTTGAATTTAGATGTAATATTTCATACCTTCGTAAGTCGAGGCCTTTGGCTTGTGTAGTTCTTCATACTGTTGTCTTGATCAGCCTTGGTTGTCTTATGTACACTTTGTTCTTACTTCGCTTACATTGGCCTCCCGAGGAACAGGACATGAATATTGCATCTGATCTGGAGGATCAAAAGTACTTTTTTAAAATATTAACCTACTAAAATAGCTTGATACATTATTAAAATGACCACTTATTGTAACTTATTGTGGAGGACAGATTGAGACAACGCAATTGTATCCTTTTCACTTAGATGTATAATTTGACAGCCGTTCCGTGGACATTGACTCCGTTTCATAACTATCATTTTCATATGCACATGTGTATCACACTGCGCAAGGTCGAGTTACACAGCAGATCAGCGAGGAAAAATACGCTACAACCAGGATGACTGATTTAAAAAATTTTGTTGTTTGGGTGTTAGAAAATTATTACGCTAGTAGAAGATCTTTGACTGCTCTGCAAAAAGACTTTTGTACGCAAGGGGGTCATTAAATACTCCCTATGTCTCTTCGGAAGCCTCGATCAAGCCCACTCCAATGCTGCTAAAAACTTTCCACTCTCCTTTCTAGCCATTTCATAGAAACTGGTATCCAGCAACAAGTGGATGTCTTCAAGTCGTCGGTCATGAAAACAACATAACTGAAATTCATCAACTATAAACGAGAAGACAAATTGCCAGGGGCAGAAGGAGGTTCTGAAACTCCGCTGCCGTTACGGCAGTGTGAAATAGTGCGACTAAAACATGCGACGAAGGAACTCTATGATTCAGTAGCGCAGTCAAACATTTTCGAACACGTGATGAAAAGCAGCTGATTTATTTCTTCTGTCTGCGACAAATCGAACTTTGCTTATACATTTGCAATGTTATGAACATGGAGACAAAGATGAGAACCAGCTTTCTAAGTTGTGTCAGTTACAACAGTTGGCCTCTACTTTGAAACTTCCTGTATCGCATCGTTTTATTGGTTACTTTGTAGTGCAAAACATTTTCCCTATGTTGAAAGTAAATTTTTAGTTGGAAGACATTTTGAGTGGCTATAAACCCTGTTTCGCTTGGTTTCGGGTAATAATTAGCTTACCTCCATCTTAGACGTTACGTCGTAGTATTGCTCAATTTAGAAATCCAAACTGGAGTCAGTAACATGGTTTAAAGTGGCTGTACAGTGAGCAGAGATTGTTAATAACATCAACTGTTCATTCGTGAAAGTCGGGTTTAAATTTTTCGCTCTTGGGAAGAAAGTATATTTGACAGTAACAAAACGCATTAAATGACAAAATGACACGGAAAGTTACCACATGTAAATCCAATCAGTTTTCTTTGAAACCATTTTCAAGTGTCGTTTGCTCCCCCTCTTGAAAGCTGACAATCATCCAAAAGTTTCACAACAATTTGCTACAATTGCTCCCACTCAGTTTAAAATGTATAAACGTGGAACTGAACTTCCGGAGATGGGATTTTCTACAATAGCTTTGTGCTTTTTGCCCATGGTGAAAACAGACTAATGGAGGTTGTTTTAAATCTTGTCTTCATTTGATCAAAACACAATTTGTACGCATCATTTTTATGGGATTCCCAACGTATATCCTCCACATCCCTAGATTATTCAGTTCCTACGGATACTTCCTAAATAACATACCTTTCGCAGAACAATGGCAATGAGGCTTCCTACTGATAATGATGATGACAACTTTCTTATCTGGTTTCTCATTCTACTAAATTTTGCACTTGAAATGATTTTTACATCATTTCTGATTATAGAAGATTTTTTTAGTTCATGTACAGGCAAGACACGTGCCGCTTTGATTTCTTCCCAAGAGGTGTTACTCGTCGCTGGCTTTTGGAGCAGGGCTCAAATACAGTGATAGCAGTTTAAGAAACAAATGACAAAAGAGAGGTAACATTGAGTTGGCTGTGAGAGCATATAAATGTGGATAGTTTGTAGTAACAAACACAGAAGGACCCCTTGCATTTTTTGTGTTTGTTTACTTGCTCAGGACGTGGCAACGTTAACAACAGCTACGTATTGTTGCCTCTCGTGTGTAAGCCATTCCAGACCGAGGATGGACATCTCATACCCTGATCTTGTGACATGACTAAGTCGCATGATCGAGAGCTCTGAAGTCTCACGCGTTAGTGAGGTAATTTGTTTATGTTTTTAGATATATCCAACATCAAATTTCAGACGCACCTTGCCTGCTCTTATCACACAGTAAACGACGAACAACAAATGAATGACAGGAAGAAAGCGTATTTATTGTAATCATACTCAATACGAGGCAAACTGAACATGACGAACATACAGAGAAGAGACCGGATTAGGCATGCTTTTGGACCGCATTCCACTGTTAGACACCAATGTGCAGTTTTGTTTACAATTTACCATGGCCTTTAGCTCTGACTGAATATTAAGCATGATATCACATACATTTCGTTTTTTGTGCCTTAACATGGAGTCTTCGTAGGTAGTATCGGTCTGGGAACTTTTAGCTTGGGTACCGGCGCGCCTGGGAAACACTGAGGATGCTAGATGACGAGCTGGAGAACGATGATGGAGTTGACGATGACGAGGGCGAACTGATTGACTGGCAGCTTCCATTATGTTTCATGAAAAAAAGACACAAGGAGAGCATCGAAGGGACTCCCCCATTGCCACAGACCTGGAGGATGAAGGAGAGGGTAAATTCAGCTTTGCGCTTTGCGTTTGTCTTATTAACCTTAAAACATTTTGCAAGGACGGCTGTAGTTTGGTAACTTAGACTTCCTTTTCGTAGTGGCAGGTACATGAGTCACTGGCAATTTCTAGAATACATCTGTATTGACTAAACATTGAGTTAGTTTGTAGTGGGTAGAGCAGGACACGTGGTTCATAGTAAAGTACGGAACAGAACCTTCAGACTTCAGAGGTATAAGCACTGCTGAAGTCCATCTGTCATGTGACAACATCTCGGAGTTTATGGTGAAATTTTTAAAGTCGGTCGATTTAAAGAAATAGCTGTTAATAGGCAATATTTAGCGCTAAGGGACTGCTTGCCACACCCACGGAAATAAGACGTAGGGAGCGGAATGTTGGGTATAATTTTTGCATTGACTTTATTGTAAATCTATGAGGTAACCAGGGAGTAACACCTCAGTAACAATGTGAACCAAATGTTTATGAACCAAATGTTATGTTTACATGTCAAGATGGAAATATGTGAACAAACACCCCTCAACTCAAGAGGCAAATGTTCATAGACGTAGGATCCAGAGGGCCCTGCCACCCACTTTTTCAAAAAAGTTAAAAAGTGCCTCTTTTTGAAAGAAAAATCTCCCTTTAGTAAAAAATACTATTATATTCAAAATTTGCAACATGGAAACTGCAATTAAATGTATTAGCTGCTGACAAATTTTGCAATTACGATGCCTTAAGTCCAATCAGAGAATAAGAATTAGGAACGTATTCCCTTTTCAGTGGTCAAAGCTAAGGCTAGTTGTCTGGTTGTGGTCCCTTGTTTCTGTAACCGTCCTTCAAAATTTTGCTTGAATAAAAAACACTTTATTTTTGGAATTATGCAATATGATAAATTGATTTTTGATGTATTAGGTTGACTATAATTACTGTTTTGTTGAAGTGATGTTCTATTTATCTTTGTATTCATGTGATATTTTCGTCAAAAATAAAAAAAATTGTCTCTCAAAAAGAAGTCTTGAAAATCTTGAGTACTCAAATTTGCTGCTCTGGCAGCATTGGCAGATACTTTACTGATTATTGGGGGGGAAGCTTCAGCTGGGGTAAATTGTCAGTTTTATAAGAAACCAATACTTTCTCAGTACCAACAATTTCTTCATCTCTATTAAAATTTTGTGTTGAAATTCCTTGAGAGAAGAAGTTTATTAGTATCTAAAGATGATAGTCAAATTTTGTTTGCATATTTTAACAACCAATTTTTGTAAAATATTTCACAAATAGAGGAAGAAATGCAATTGGTTTTAGCTTTTTGTAGAAACAGACACAGCATATAGTAAAAGTTACTTTATTGAAGCAAAGATCTGCAAATTTCTTATCATTTGGGTCGAGTAGTGAAAGTTTATTGATCAATTTCAATCTCACTGCTAAGGATTTTGAGTATTCATATTTGGTCTTTAGTTAAGGAAGTTCCATTACTGGGCCTAAAAGTGCGTGTAAAAAGAAATACAAAAGTAAAACTTTAAGCCAAAATATTAGCAGTTTATGAATGGCCCAAGATTTGGTTCAGGTTTACTTATGAGGGTGTTAGTTTTGTTCAAAGTGATTTCACAGGAAATTCAAACTGTTTCCAAGGAATCTGTCCAATTGTCTGGAGAAATGTCTGAAATGGGTGAAGAAATCAATGTTTCAAAGCCTGCAGAGACATTAGTAGGTGCAAAAATGAAAGATAGGACACAAAAAGTTAGCAATGTGCTTTAGGTTTCTTGACTTAACTTTGACGCATTGAAACATAATCTTTATGCATGTGTTTGACACCAAGAGTAAATATTCTAGCATGCATAAGGCAATTAGAATGTTTCTTGTTAGTGTAAAATGAATCGTTCTTTCAAATCAAGTAGTGAAAAAATGTCTAGACTGAAATCTGCTGAATGGCATAAATATAAATAAAGTTACAAATTAGCCTTGGAAAGACAAGAAAATTTTTCACTTCCTACGTCCAAGATTCCAATTCTTCGATGACAATGTAATAACTGCAAAATAGAATATCTTCTTTGTGATCAGTTAAAAAGAGTTCTTTGTGATGTTTTACAGTGTTCCATAACCCAAAATTTATAGGCAGGGCATTCCTTGCATTCCCCTTGAGAGAGTGATTATTTTCCTAAAATTTGAATACATATTTAAACTTGTCCCCAGCTGCCCCTGATTGGTAATGACAGTAATTGCCTCTAACAAAGGGAACCTTATAGAGATTTTGCAATGGTGAACCTAAAAGATCATGACACACATAAAAATCAATAGCTTCTGATTAGTTTGTTACTGTAATCAATGTTAACTGTTTGTCCAGAAAGGCTTGTTTAAATGTTTATTATTTTTTACGTCTTCTGATTTATATATTTATGTGTATTATGTATTGTACAGCAAGCATTTTGTATTGTTGCTACTCTGACATTGATTAGTTTATCTTTTGCACGATCTTATCTTTTTTAATGTTTTTCTCCTTACGAAGTCATATCCATTACCTTATTTGTCATTGATCTCGTTTGTTGTATTTTCAAACTTGTCGTTATTTTCAAAGTGTATTGCAGTGTGTATGTAGTATGTAGTAGAATGTTAAAACAATTAAAACTGAAACTATTCAAGGATGAGTGATTTAGCTGTTGATATCATGTGAAATACCTATGACCTATCACATATATCCATGCTCAGTGGCAGACATTCATGATGGGACATCCAATAGCTGTCCAGCTGGACAAGCTCATGGATTAACTAGCTAACTAGCTATCTCCATACACATATGAAAATATGTGATAGGCAGTCTTGTACATATATGTACATATGTATATGTATTATAATCTAGTATGATAAGGATGGGAGTTAATACATAAGTTTAAAGGAAAAAACAAGGTAGCCAATAAGCTATCTTGACGTAGTGTTGAATTTTCAGTGATAATTATACTAAGTTATTGAATCACACCTACTAAACCTTTGTTCTGAAAAGGCACATTTGTTTTAAATATGAAATGTTCCTTGATTTTTTAGTAATTTCTCTTACCATATGAAAAAATGTTATATCGCATAGTTAAGCAAACATTTAGATAAATGCCTATGTTAAAATTGCTTAGCGTTTATGAAAATCATGACATCTAAATTACCCTCATAGCCTAAATACCAAAACAGAAAAAAACTGTTTGGAATGTGTCGTATTTTGGTTAGCCTGCCACTGGAATTGATTAATTCTGCAAAAATACATAGTAGATAAATCATGTCTGCTTGAAGCAAGTTAAAAAGTAAGTGTTTTCCCTTGCAATTAGCGAAATATTAAGGTACATTTGTATGTGATCTTCTTGGTCCGCAGATGAAGACAGTGAGTGTGGCATTGGTACTTTGTTTAAATGTTGGAGTTGATCCTCCAGATGTGGTGAAGACAAATCCTTGTGCAAGACTAGAATGCTGGATTGGTAAGTTTA
>JANTCA010080803.1:0-14578 GCA_024741275.1 Chironex yamaguchii
TATCAACTATCTGTTGCCCTGGTACATCCTGCACAACACCTGTACGCTCCTCTTTCTGTCAAATCAGCATGTCTTCTATTAGTAGTATCCCAACCCCACTTATGTCTTTGTACTTTCACTGAAATCACGTTCATGCTTCCTCTCTTTATAGCTTTTTGTGCCCTATTACTCTACCAAAAATCCAAGTTTTGTGTTTACTGTTACTCTTATCTTAACAATGAAGTATTTTTATGCTGTACACAAACCGAGGGCCTACAGTGAAGATTTAAGTATGTGGCATTAAGGTGGTCAAGTATCATGGTGTCATTAGGTAAGGTATGCTCATGTAGACCTCCCTTATCACAACTCAGTGCACTGGTGGGCATGAATTAATCACTATTTTAACGTACAAGTGAGCTCTACAATACAACTTCCTCTCCTTCTACGATTAACACACAAGTATAAACGCATCTGCCCTTGCTTGCCTGCAAACAAAGAATAATTCTCTACACCAATTTTGAAACTGTTTTATTTAAAAAAGATCGTTACCATTCCACATTAACCATCATACTGACTTGTGCAGTCAAGCTCTGCTAAAGATTCCGTTGCACCTGGGTCCATTATCGCATCAAGCCTGTCTTGACGTGTCTTTAGTGTCATAATCGCTTTCATGCGCTTGAAAGTAAACTTTTAAATATATATGCGTGAAATATATATGCGTGCACTATGGCCACTCGTTCCTCCTCAGTGGAAGCTTATCCACTTCTGTGACTGAGCCTCAATTGTTCCGGAAAGGAATCCGGTAAGGGTCCAACGTCTTGAAAATGGGCAACGGCAGTTACACAATCATTTCACTCTGAAGCAGCATATGTCATAAATAAATTTGATGATGCTCGCAATAATGGGTCACCAAAACACATAACATTTTAGTTACCTGTCCTATGGTTAGTTTCGAGTTACAGCCTAGACTGTAAATATCCAGTTTATGGTGTGATGCGACTTGTTAGGTTCCATTAAAGCTTAAATAAAACATGAATACTGTACGTTTATGATCAAGTGTTAAACAAAGTATTATGTGCTCGGCTTGTCCTTAGTCTTAGCATACGTCCAGTGCTGAAAGTGTGAATCCCAGTGTCTCATACTTCTGTCGTGGATGCAATTTCCGAGAATGGCAATTTTACATTATGAATGACGTCATGGATCTACTTCTCCAAAGAGACTGGATCGGTGAATAGTTTGTGTTGTAAGTTCGGTGCAAAGTTACCTTTCTTGATCACACAGTCAAAAATTCAGCGGACAAAAGAGGCCTCGCTTGTCAATAGGCTTGGCCCCACTGCCGTTTAAGGGACATCTAGTGTCAGTGGGTTTGTACTAAATCGGGAAGGAATGTCTTGAAACTACTTTAAATTCCATAACTATTATCCAAGCATATTCGTTCACATCTTACGAGACGCATTGTTCATTAAGTTGGAAGAAAGTTATCCACCCTCAGTTGTCCCACAAGGAATGATAATTCCAAGGGGTTCAGCATATATTGTTATAGTAACTGCAATCCAAACATTTGTATTGTAGATCAGCAAGGACGTAGCCAGGGGGGAGCCGAGGGAGACGCGGCTCCCTCCCCTTATGCCAGCGAAAAAAGTTTTGATCAACAGATCCAGGGATTTTGTATTTTACTGTGAAGTGAAACGAAGCGCGATTCAATAACACAACATTGATCCAGGACAAGCGCAGCATGCGGTGTTGTTTGTGATGACAGAAGTTGTAGAAACGAGTGTGCCAGCCTATGAACTGAACATCTTTGCAATAAATTCCAACAGATCTCATTATTCTAACTACAATACCATATTTTGTGATAATCTTCCAATTCCAAAGTATAATGTAGAACATTAAAAGAGATCTTCTTAGGCAGCTTTGAAGGCCCTAAAGTCTTAAAATAACATTCCTATGAATCTTGGGGAGCCAGGGACGTAGGAAGCATCTTACAGGTAGGAGGGCTGTCAAACAAGGGGCACATGAACATCATGCAAAAAGGGCACCTTTGGGTTCCCATGGTTCCTACGTCCCTGTAGGGAGCACCCTACCTTGTATCAATATAAAGATCAGTTGAAAAGTCATTTGATGACCTGAAAACCAATGCAAACATGGCCCCTTGAAAGATCAACAGTAGCTTTAAATTGTAATTAGACTTTTCTGTTTGTTAGCTAAAATTATTAATTTTTGTAGCTCAAGGGTATTTGTGTATAAATGATTAGCAATCAATAAACTTTACATAGAAATTTAGTAAACAGACTGATAATAACTAAATTCAGTATAATTGACACTCATAAAATAAAAAGGGGGAAGTACCCAGAGTGAATATTCCAGCATAAGCAAATCACACTGAGACGGGAGTGATTAGAAAAGATTGTCATGACGATGAACAGAATGGTTGCTTGTGATAAAGTGTGCTTGAATGAATAAATATATGAACTAACTGAACGTGGAGAAATTAAATGTGATGACATGCCATTGTCTCCTCTTTTTTGTTTACAAGGTAGAACCAGCAAGAGGCATCAGTTGTAAGAAATTTTTGACTTTTTGAATATATGCATAATTTTTCACAGAAAATCAATGTCGGATGAGAGTAAAGTGAAAGATGTCTGAGAAAATTAAAACTGGAAAATCGCCAAAGATTTCGAGACAAACAGCTCTGTCTTTCACGAAAATAGAACAGGCAGGATCTTCGGATGGTCAAGAACCAACTCCTACAACTGCAAGTGTTGCCTCTGTGGATAATTATTCAAGCATAAATAACGAAGAGCCTCCTTGTAAAACCATTCCCTTACAGGGTGGAGTTGCAGGCTTTTTTGCTGATTTCGATATTGGTCTTTTTCTTAACCGCAAAGCCAAAGGATTATGAGAGAAAGTATATGCTTGAAGCAAAGTGTCAAGCCAACAATAATTTTCGATCGCCTTTTTCTTTGAAAAATCAAAGTGGCAATCATTACAAGAGGAGCTTGCGTACAGTGTAACCTTTGGAGGGATATTTTGCAAAATTTGCGTTTTGGCAGGGGTAGAGGAAGCAACATATCGCACAGATGCAAAGCTTGGGAAGTTAGTATCATCTTCTTTCAGTCGTTATGACAGGCAAAACAGGCGAGACAGGTTATCTCAACAAGCACATGAAAACCAAATATCACCAGAGGGCTGTAGTTTCGTGTCAAGCATTTCTTTCCAATCAAGCAAATAAAACTAACATCGTAAAATTGAGGGATAAAGGCCATAGGAACAAGTGTGAATAAAATTGCAGAGGAACAAGACCTATTATAGAGACTGTTCTACTCTGTGGGCAAAATAACATTGAACTCAGAGGGGCTGACAACAGTGGACCACTAAATGTTATTAATCTTAAAATTGGCAAAGGAAAGTTTAGAAGGCTGTTGACGTTTTAGTGCAATCAGGAGACAAAGAGCTTGAGAGCCAAATAAAAAGTTCCCCTCGTAATACTTGCTATATTTCAGGTCAAATCCAAAGTGAAATTATAAAATGTATTGGCATTGAGATAAAAGATAAGGTAATTGCAAAGGCAAAAAGGTGGCGTTTTTTGTGATCATGGTGGACGAGACTACAGATGTATCATCCACGGAACAACTACCTGTTTGAACAACTTTTTGTGAAACAAAACTTGAAAATCGCCTTGAAAATTTGCGACATTGCGCTAAAAACATACTTAAAAGCTTTTTTCGTCTAACACTCTTCAGAGTATGAATTGTCAGAAAGGAAAGTATATGTATATGGTAAGAGTTTCAGACGAAAAATGCTTTTAAGTAAGTTTCAGCCAAATGTTGCAAATTTTCAAGGCGATTATCAACCATCTGTTTTCTTGCAGTATTTTAATGCTAAAACCAAAGATAATCGAGAAGATTTTCTATCATTTTTGGATGTTCTTGAAAAAGAATATTGTGATGTTGTAGAAAGTTAAAAAATTGAAGCACCTGATGTTAATTTCCCGCTGAATGGTGTGGGAAGGAACTTTGACTTTGTCTTGTTTCAAGGAAAGCAATTCTGTGGAGCAGTTTTATTACCATTGTTTTACTCTTAGATGAGTCGTTTATGTCTTAAAAACAGATCCCTTCAGCTAGTATGTATATGAATAGTCAACACATATTTCGGTTCTTTTCAACCCTCCCCACTCCCCCTTTGAAAATCCTGGCTACATCCCTGTAGATTAGATAATATTATTGCTGAGACACAGCACGAAGGGACGTACCAAAGTCCCAGATATCTTGTCCTACAAAGTAGGTTCTAACTAAAGTGTGCTCGATGTTTCAAAAAAAAAGAAAATCCTTTCAAGATGATCATGACATAAGAAATCACTAAAAACATTTATTATGGAATCAAATATTGACATCTTCAGGGCCACCGGAAGCAAAGTTTAAGAAGAGGACGGGTGGAGTGGGACGATACGTTTTGAAGGTGGAATGATGATGGTGATATGGAGACAAAAAGAACAGTTTGATGATGCGTTATTTCATCAAATATTGACACAGGTAGGGCGACCGACGTAAATTTTAAAAAGTAAGAGCGGGAATGAAAATGTTGGGGTAATATGATGGTGGTATCGAGCTAAAACGTGTCGCTATATACGCATTTCCATGATCTAAATCTTCAGCGGGGTGGAATACTACAGGCAGAACAACAAAAATGTCTTAAAATTTCAAAGCAATTGACTCAAAACATTAATGAAATTTACTTACAGAGAAAGATGAACAACTGCAAAAAGAATATGTCAATTACAAAACTTTGCTAGCCATAGGCCTTAACATAAGTAAGGTAAATCAAAATGGTACCTCTATGGGAAATCTATTCCTATCGAAGTTATCCTTTCCTAGCTTGTAAATGGACGGACCTTTGAAAGTTTTACTTATTATGACAACAAATAACAACAAATAATTTGTCCTGCTCTCTGTCGATGCAGAATACAAAGCTTCCCGCATTTATTGTTTCACAGGTTTATGCATGTGCTCTTGACTAACCGAATCACGGCCTTCCAACTATTTGATTTCACCTCAGAAACTCCCAGTATGCCAAAGATACTACGCTTGCCAGAACCCAATGCAGCTGGCAGAGGTTCTCTAGCGCGTTCGTGCTGACCACAAGGCAAGAGAGCTTCTCGTCCACCCAGACAAGACCCAAAATATGGGATTTAATTCCTATATTTCTGTAAACGGGAGGGCAAATGACCCTGTTTCTTACCTCAACTAAGTGCTGATTACCCTTGAAGGGAACTGCTGTAAAGAGATCAGACGTTGGCTCGCCATTGGCAAAATGACTTTCGTCCCTCAACAAGATATGGAAGAACAGCAGCATCATTATCTCCATTGAAAATTATTAATGTTAGTCTTGGATTGACAAAGTTTACGAGAACAAGATCGACATTTTTGAAAGGGGAAGTTACTAGATGATGCTCTGGGTGACACGACAGACCTAGCCACAACATACAAGATCTAGTCACAGCACACACGTCCCTGTCAGCTTTCGAAAAGGAGCAGTATTTCGTTATTTCCGCCATTTCCATCCCCGCCTTGACGGTCTGAAAAAGTGGACCCTACAGGAAATAATTTTTGAGGGAAGAGATGGAGAAGATCAGCGTAATTACAGGCTCGATCTGTCTGTACGGGCTAGTCTTCGCCGTCCATACATTGCAGACGTGCGTGTTACTCAAAAATGTCTGGGCACTCTGACTAAAATGTTGTTTCTCAGTGATGAATTTGTGATGCCGCTACTTGATGATTGCGTCAGTTTCAATTTTACGAATCTTGCAACAAAACAGACACAAGCTGAAAAATTCTTGTCGATTTAGTTCTGGTTCAGACCATGCCATTCCAATTATTGTATGGGCTGTATCTTCTTACAACTGTATGACACTTAACGTATACTTAGATGATCTAGCTTATAGTCCAATCGACTATTCAAATGTAAAACCTTACAAGGTGCTCTTGTTTTGTGTTTTCTTGGAAATCTCCTAATGGAATTGGTTGTTTGATTAGTGTTTAAAGCAGAGCAAATTGTGTGAAACCGATGTAGCCAAAAGGGGAAATGGTCTCCGTACTCCCTGAAGTCGGACGTACTCATTTTAAAGGTTTCATTGCTGAAAGTCGTATTTATAGACAATGAAATCAACACTTGAAATACTATTTCTTCAAACGCTGCTTGGATGATGTCTGTCCATGTATATTTATGCCATATTGCATTGTTACTGATCATGTATTAAGGCAATCGTGGAAGACTCTCAAATCAATTTTGTAACCACAAATATCCACAGGTGTAGTTTTTATCAAAGTTTCCTTACAAGTTATATATGCCAAGTATTTGTCACTGTACTGTACTACTGTATTTTATTGATATCTACATATCGTTAACATACTTACCTATTTACATATTCATTACTTTGTTTTATTACAACTAGTTAGTATATATTCATATTTATATTGCTTTATCATTATATCATATGCTTTATTTTAAGTCTGTTTGCCACAATATCGCTTATACCCTTCTACGATTCAATATTTCTATTTTGTCTACACTTGTTTCTTGTACTTCGACAAATGTTGTGTTTATAGTCTCATTGTAGTTACTTTCGTTTACTGATGATGTCTGTTGGATGTATCTTTATCGATGTTCATCCAGATATATTCGTCGTTATTAGTGCATTCTTCCTCCATAGGCACATGGTCCTCCACACCATATACTGTACCCCACGGTTCATATTGTCCATCAGCAATGTTATTTTGTATTTGGCATTGTAACTGGTTGCCGTTAAAGTACTCAATTTCTTGCCCCCGGTTCTCAATGTACTCAAGTTTGTTGTTTATTCTGTCTCTTCTAGCATGACTATCCCACTCGTCTTCGTGCGCGTAATCATTATAACCTCGAATGTAGTTCCAACCGGAGGTGCCATACCCATTCACGCTACCATTGTAAGATTTTTTATGGTTTGTGGCATCGTAGTTAACACTGCTCTATACTGGGTAACAGTTGGGGACAATTATTATCAGAGTAGGTAGCGTCATTAGGATACCAAGTGGATGTGTCAGTGGACATAAATGGATCAACAAATGGATTTTGATAATGATTGATTGATGAAATCAAATGTGGATGGTTGAAAAGCACGGTTGTTCCAGTATCATGTTGGTTATTGTTATAACAGTTTACTGGATACTGTTGGTCTTTACTGGTTTTCGACCTATTCTTGCAATTGAAATTGTATCCATTCAAAATACTCACACAACTTGGTCTGGCAGAGACAGCTACTGTCACTTCGTCTGTTGCTATCTCAGCCTGCCATTGCTGTTCAGTTTTGTACTTTTGGTAGAAGCCAACGTCATTATCAAAGCCGTTGCTCCATCGACAATAGCTTGAAGAAACGTTGTAATTCCATGAATCAGGCCCATGGTCTGGCAGTAGGTGGTTAAGATTATGTTTGATTTTATTTGTAGATGCTATTACAGGTTTGTCATTTAAAAAATCCTGTTATGAATGTGATCATACTTTTGTTTCATTGACGCTTCTGACTTTTTCTTGCTGTCCGTTAGATGTTGCTTGAGATGTAAGGCTGATTGAATGCATCAGTTACTTGCATGGAAGGACCCAATTTAGACTACACTTTTTCATATGGCTGCTACTTATCTCTATAAAGATGCTGGAATGTTAATAATATTGGTAGCTGCAACGTAAGAAGCAATGGGGTAAGCATTTCTAATTTATGAAGCTAATCATCAAAATGGAACATCCGGTCAAAAATCTACAACATGGCAACTTATTCTGGTAATCGTCTATATGTTATGTCAATTATATTTTTAATTTGGAATCGCTTTATCCAATTGTCTTGCTTTCAATGTGCAACAAGCAACTATGTTTTAACCATTAATCTATACATGTTTTCTGCCAGTATCAAGAGTAATACTGCAGGATAAAAGCATCAAAGTAATGGGCCAACATTGCCTTTCAGTTTGCTTCATTTTACCACAATATCAATATCAGAGTGGCAACAGCGGCGTAATTGCTATGCCATTACAGGACATTTTTATATACAATGCATAATAAGATCAGTCCTTGTCCATTGTGTTTTTACATCTATGTCAAAATCAATGAGTATACGAGACCTGTAAACTGTTATTTTACCTTGTTCTTTGTGTGTCTCTGGGCCCTCTTGTGGACAGGAAACATAGGATCAGATGCATGGCAGCAACACCAAAGGAAGCAGTTGCTTAGGCAACTATTTCATACACGTCTATCTGAAGAACCTTAACAGTTGCATACGGACAAGATTATATTTTTGTTAATCGTATGTTATGGAACAATTAATCATAAAAAATTAAAAGAGAGGAGACGTGTTTGTATCAATAATTAATATTAAATGGTATGCATTATTATTATCATCATCATCATCATCATCATCATCATCATCATTGATCTCCTACCTCTAAAAGCATTGAGGACAACATAACGCCAGTGTCTACTGTTCAGGGTAGCTGTCTGCAGCTGTTCTAGGGACATTTGTATCCAAACTTTGATGTTGTCTAAACAATTTGCTGGTGGTCTGCTTCCTGG
Source organism: Chironex yamaguchii (assembly GCA_024741275.1). Lineage (NCBI taxonomy): Eukaryota > Metazoa > Cnidaria > Cubozoa > Chirodropida > Chirodropidae > Chironex > Chironex yamaguchii. The sequence goes on from JANTCA010080803.1 coordinate 8,575, forward strand.
TCCCTTTCCCACAAGCCTTCCTTATTTGATCAGATTTTCAGGACTATCGTTCTGCCTTGTCACATGTCCAAAATACTTCAATTTCCTCTCCTTGACTGTTGTTGTTAGCTGTCTGTTGACGTTTAGTTGCTGCAAGATGGAGTTGTTTGTACTGTGGTCAGTGTAGAGCATTCGCAACAGCCGTCTGTAACACCACATTTCAAATTCTTCCTGTCTCTTCGTATCTCTCTGCTTGACAGTCCACGCCTCACAGCCATACAGCGCAATAGGAAAGATTAAAGTCTGCAGCAGCCTGAGCTTTCTGAAATTTCGAATTCCTCGGTCCCTCCAAATCTTACTATGCTTGGTCATAGCTGTTCTTGCCATGGCAATGCGTTTTTGGATGTCTGGTCCACTCTTACAATTTGAGCAGGTCTCTGCTCCAAGATAAGTGAACTGCTCTTCGTGCTCCAGCTCAACATTATTGACTTTGATCATGGTTCTGCCCAGATTTCTCCCTGCTACCATAACTTTTGCCTTTTTTGCATTGCCATCCAGTTCAAACTCCCTATGAGTGTGGTATCATCAGCATATCTCAGATTGCTAATTCTTTGTCCATTGACAGGCATACGATCGTGGTCCTTTATTGCCATTCTCAATGTTTTACAGCACAGTTTGTGCAGCGCTTGTAGTGTGGCTTCACTACAGGGGTTTCTCAGCAGTTCTGTCGGGATGCTGTCATTACCAGGTGCCTTCTCATTCTTCATTAGTTTGATTGCATGTCTGAATTCAGACAGCAGCGGTTTAGGTTCCAGATTGTCACAGTTCCAGTGCTGTTTCCTGCCTCCTTGGTGCAAAGACTCATCCTCATACAACTTCATTGTGTATTGAGACCATCTGTTCCTGATAATCTTTTCATCTTCCAGTAACTGCCTTTGTTCATCTTTAATCACTCCCAGCCTCGGTGTAAACTTTCTGTCCAAGTCTTTGAGGAAAACATACATTGTTTCTGAGTTGTCATGGTTCGCCTCTCCTTCAACTTTCTTGGACACAGAATGATAGTATTCATCTCTGTCTTTTCTACACATCTGTCGCACTTTCTGTTTTGGAACTACGTACTGTTGGCTGTGTATACCATGTCTCTTCTTAGCCTCACGGCGTGATGTAACTGCCCTGAGTGTCTCATGTGTAATCCAGCTATTTCCTTTCCGTGTTTTCCGCTTTAGTATGTGCCTCTCTGCTGATTTGAGCAGTGTCGTTTTGATGTTGCTCCATACTTCCAGGCTACTTAGGTTGTTATCTGTCACTTCATGGCTTAGGATTTCAAACTCGTTGCTGACTCTGATGTCAAAAGCGTCCGGGATCTCTGTCGTGTCATATCTTACAGTTGTTTTCCTCCTCACAACATTCTTGAGTCTCAGTTTGATCTTTGCTTTTACAGGCGTGTTGTCTGTATCACAATCGGCACCAGGAGACGTTCTGCAACTCAGCACATTGAATTTCCATCGTTGCTGCGTCATGATGAAATCAATCTGATTCCATTGCCTGGTGAAATCCAGGTGTACTTCCTCCTTGGTGGTTGCACAAAGAAGGTGTTCATGACGCATAGCTTGTTCTCTAAACTGAATTCTATCAAACGGGATCCTCTCTCATTCCGTGTTCCAAGTCCATATAGTCCCATGACAGCTGGTGGTCCAGCTCCTTCTCCAACTTTTTCATTGAAATCTCCTATGATGTAAACAATATCTTGCTCTGGTATTTCCTCCACAAGCTGTTGTAAGTTGCTATAATGCTCTTGTATGCATTATAGAAGCCAGTATTATTGTTTGCAATTTCATGTTAAGCTATTAACTACATTTTTATCCACTTATTTATCCGTCTATAGATCTCTTTGTCTAGAAAAATACATAAATATATTTGTATGTTTGATTTGAATTTGGCTTTACCATTCTACGTACATTTACAACTTTATTTGCCTGTTGAATCTAGAAACATATCAAAGTTGTGAATAAATTGTACGCTAAAATAATGTCTTTCAAATACATGTTAAGTGGATCTCAGGCATGGAACAGGAGGCAACAACTCACTTAACATTCTTTCTAAGCAAAATCCCAATCGAAAACCTTTATAATTTTTTAAAAAGAATTGTAAAATACCAGACTAGACCGGGCGGCTAAAAATTATTTCATTTAATTTTTTAGAAATTGCAAACTACGTGAAAAACTATCCTTATACATCTCTTTAGATACAACTTTCGTGTGAAGCAGTATTAACAAAACATTTTACTTACTTCTCCGACGTACTGTCTTCGGGACTATATTTTCGTAAGCATTTCTGAAAGCATTCACGTTCTGCCTTCTCAGCCATTTCCAAAATCGCACAGCCAGAATATCCTCCGAGATAGTATCCATTACATTTCGGATAGTTACGTTGTTTTCGCTTGCGTACAACATCAAGCGCTGTGGCAATTTGTAGAGAATAACTCTGACCTTATCTCCACCAGACAGTAACCTATGATAGCCACTGTCGTCTCCGACTGACGCGAAGAGTGAAAAGACGATGGAAGCTAAAAGGACGGCTTTAAACACTTGCATATCGCTTAGATAGCACTAGAGTCTCAACTTCGATTTAACAAAAAGGCAAAAGACGGAAATTGTAGCAAAGTATTATCTTTATAGGTATTGCGTGACTTCAAATGTAAAATATAATTTGATATCAAATGAAAATCAAGGATAATGGGTCTAGTAGTAGTAGTAAAAGTCGGCTAGTCAAAGTATTGGACACCCGTGACCGACTTGATCGTGTTATTCCACTCCTCGCGGCTCGGCAACAGTTTGTGAGGTGAGGTGTTCGTCAGTCCACATAGTCTGTCACATCACTAATAGTCCTATCCTTCCGAATACTTTGGAGTGAGTTTAATGCTGATTTAGCTAGACCAATGCGACGATCAATTCCCTTCCTGCATTCGCCATCTTTTGTTAAGCATGAGCCGAAGAGGTTTAACTCGTCAAGCTGTTCAACGATGCGACCATTCACAGAAAAATCTTAGAATGAGCTGTCTGGGCCGATGATCACCATTTTCGTCTTGCCTACTTTTGAGTTAAAGCCCACGTCGTGCACTCTCTCTCTCTTTACATTCTCAACCAGCAGCTTCACGTCATCCATTGATCTTGCTATTATTGTGGTGTCATCTGCATATCTTACTGCCTTCAACAGTTCTCCCAAAACAGAAATGCCTCGAAGGTTGTCGTCCATCACAGGTCGCATAATACGATCACCACAAATATCAAATAAATAAGGACAGACAATGTCGGTTACCTTTTCTCGTCGAAAATTTCTCTGACAGATTGACACTAGCACAGTCCCATTCTGAGACTTGAGGGGGGCTGAAAGGTCACCTGAAAAACTCATACCTTGCAAAGTCTCGCATAGCAGTTGATGGTCTACACAATAAAATGTTTTGGAGGAGTCAATGAAAACTAGCATAAAATGATGTTTGCACTCAAAGTAGTCATGCCATGTTTACCTTTCTGTTGAATAAAAGAAGTACATTGTAGGGCTGCCTTCATGGTAGGATGGGAAACTAGTCTCAGAAGATAGGCTCTTTTTCCAGTCGCTCGCAAAATGCTTGCCTGTTTGCAAAACCTAACTACCTTGCAAAATATATACAATTTTTGCTGGAAACGTCTTGTTCAATTACATAACTCATAACAAGTATTTCTGCAATTTCAGCTACGTTCCCTGATTAAATTACAATATTTGTAATATTAGGATCCAGGGTATGGTAAAGAACCTCTCGCATTTGGTCCTTTTAAAATTTGTGTTTCTTTTTTGCCTTTTAAATTCAATAAGTAAAATGCAACCTCGCTTATCCGAACCTTGCTTATCTGAACCTCGTTTATCCGAACCCCAAGAATAAAAAAAAATTAAGAGCTTTCAAAAGTACCTATTAATGCTAACATTGTGATATTGCAAGGTAAATGGGCACGTTTTACAACAAGGTCTATAGAATGTGTGCCAGATAGTGTGGTGGCATAAATGCAAATGTCAGCCTACCATTTGAGCCAGATACTGGCATCATGGCAGAAAAAATATCAGAAAATCCTTGAAAGATGGTCTCACAAGGAAGGGCAATACAAGAAATTAAACTAGACAGCTTACACTAGCATACTTTCTGATCAACAATACTTTATTTGTCAAAAATTAAGATATACAAAGAGGATCTCTTTCAGAGTCGTACTATCACCTTCAAATATCGCGAACTAAACTAAAAAACAAAAAAAGTAAACAGTAATAAATTGCTCAGAGAAAATTAATTTGTTCCATTTACGATCTTAATACAAAATCCTCCACATAGCACAAGTACTTAGGTTGTTACTAAGTAACAATATAAAACGATGCTTCAACAAGTGTACACTTCTGCAGGTGGCTGGTAAAGCAAGCCGTAGGAGACCACAGAAAAGTTGTATATCCGTAATTAGGGGGACCTCACAAAATCAAATATCCCAGCTGGAGCAATTCAAGATCGCATGCGGTAGAAGAATTTGCCTCAAAAGAAACAGGAAAAACGTAAGCTTTGATATCCAAAAACCGACAACTCCTTGACAAAGCCAAGGTGAGCAATATATTAAGCTCGCACAAATTACCACATAGATACCCTAAAAATAAAGCATTTTGGGAAAAAACGTCAATAATAACGCTATTTTGGTTCACGCCCGTACTAAGTGTAAACGAGCTGCTGTTCATTACTTTACGCTAAGTGGAATCACTTAGCTTTTCGCCTGAGTAGAAGTATCATATCTATAATGCTGTGAAATCATGGCTCACACCCTAGCATAATAAATTCCACCTATGTACTTGTCAATCTGACCTTAAATGTGACTCAGTTCTACAGTCGACTACATCCCTAAGCTAAATTCGCCATCTGTAACTGACCGTCAAGAAATTGCTCTAATCAAAGACTTGAAAGTCTACATCCCGTTACGAGCTGCATCTACAATGACAAGCGATTTCTTGAACTCATATGTCACCAAGAGTAGTTACACTGCTTGCCTCCCTTTTCTCCTGAATCGATGCAAGATCTTTCACAATCAAACGCAGTTTTTCAAATCCCGTGATCATGACCTTCATGAGCTCCTGGTACAAAGAATCTAAAAACGATACCCGTAACAAATACACATGCGCAAAACGAAACAGTCAGGACCCTTATAATCACAGTTCTTTTGCTCGGTCGACTAATAGCCACCACCTGTGGAGCACTACTTTCTTCTGTATGATAGTCTCGTGAGATTTCAACTGAATTAAACCTCATATGGATTCGCGGGTGCTCAATGACGATCGATGATTTCCGTTTGCCATCCACTGCATCTAATAATAATAAGAAAATAATTCTCAGACTCTATTTAAACTGCAGCAGATCACTATTTGATCTACATAAAAGACTGCACTGCAAATGCGTCCGTCAACACATGCCCAAGTGATACGATGTTAGTCATGTCCATCTATTCGGTACAATTTTTGTACCGCTAGGAAAATGGGGCATTTATATATATGTACCTGTGCGGAGCAGACTATTAAGCGGCACAACGAATTTGTCGATACCGATATACAACGAGGCTATTTCGTTCGCATTTGAAGTAATTCGTACTAAAATTCCAAAGTTGTATCTTACACTTTTTGGTCCACACTTCGCAGCTGTAACAAAAGTAAAATTTGAAAAAGAGAGAATGGGAAAAGGAGCAAGTAAATGAAAAGGACAAGAGCATGTAAACAGAGGATGAAGAGGTAAATGAAGATAAAGAAGAGTATTTACATACGAAGGGGGAAACAGCAGGTTAATGTATGGTAAGAAGAGCAGATATATGAAAATAAAAAAAGCAAAAATAAACGACGGTAAAGAAGAGCAGGTATATGACGAGCGGAGATGAACACCATCATACATGCATATGTATATATACAGTATATGTGTATGTATACAAATAAACTTTAAGGAATAAACACTTTTTAACGTTTGTTCAGAAACAAT